>JAGXCT010033186.1:0-19798 GCA_022495035.1 Philopotamus ludificatus | reverse complement strand
CAATACTATGGAGTCTCTTCTTGAGTGCGGCTTGGTCCAAAGCTTCGACGTCGGTGGGGACTGTCCTGGTCCCCAAGACGTGCTTGATAACCACGAGGCATCAACCAGCCCGCAGGTCGAGGTCAAGCGGAAGGTCGCCAGCAATAATTGAGAGTGATGCCATTGAAGATGTGCGGACCGGCTTCATACCGAGACAAAAGGGGCGCGTAGATGGTACGTCGCTGATCGAGCGCCCTTTCCGTCAATTCACGAGGAACCCAAATTCCTTGCCTGTACAATTTTCTTATGCGATGAAGATGATCCTGAACTGTAGACCATGGAGACCAATCTTTAATGAAATTCCTCAATTGTTTGACGAAGATCTGAATCCACCATCGCCTTCAGGATATCATCGTTTGATTTTTGGGGCCGTCCTTTTCGTGCGACATCTTTGAGATTCACTGATTAGCTCATCGAATAAATTTTGATTACTTTTGGGTTTCCCAAATATTAATAAAAACGATTTCTATATGATTTTATGAATTTTTATTTTTTCTTGGTTCGATCTCACTGTACTAAAAAAATAAAAAGTTTTTTATTTTTATTTTAAAAATGGGGGTGAAGGGTGTGTACTTCTACCTCATCATGTATTTAAAGTCATGAGCCGTCCCTGCTTTGAAACCAATACATACTCCTCGACTTACGCAAAACTCTTCGGAATCGATTAATCGCGTAAGTCGAGGATCGACTTTAATATATTTTAATAATTAAAAATTCAGAGACATTACTTTTTTCATTCACATACAAACGCAGAGGATTGTCAATACTTTTAGTTCGGCTCTTATTTACTTGTTTATTTCTCTTGGGGGTATTCATTGGACTGGAAACCGAATTGTGTGCATGTGTGTGTGTGGCGAATGTTTTTCCCCACATAAAAGTTTATGTTTTTGATCAGAGGAAAAAAAAATGGGGATTTAATGAAGTGCGCAGAAACGTTTTCAAAATAATAATAAATAGGAGAAATACGATATTCCAACAATCAGCGAACGTGATCGTGAATAGAATTCCAAATGGAGGGGCTTAAGACATGTTTGTACAGTTTAACATTTTTTTTTTTTTTATTCTTTTCTGAATATTCAGGTGGCGCCGAATTTGCAAGACACGGAGGTTGTCGTTAAGAGGTTGGCGCCTGTGCAAGAGACGCTCTTCGGCAACATGTGGAGTTGCACTTCTAACATGGCTAGGGCCGATACTGCCTACACTACCATATCCTTGGGAACACACACTGACAACACTTATTTCACAGAAGCTGCTGGGTAAATCCGTTATAATTATTTGTGATATAAGAGCTTTTGTAAGCTCTCGTCTTTGCATTTGTCTGAAGACAAAGCACAGACAAACTGTGGTAATTAACAACTAGAATATGCTTTACAAAGTAGAGACGCATGCTCTCGAGTCTTGAGATTTAGAAGTAACTATGAATCAACATCCTTTCCTGTTACCCATCCTGTTGATAATTGGGTCCATGCGGGTAAGGCAATGAGTTCTGAGGATTCTGAGACAGATATTAATGGCGTATCCAAAGCAACAAGGATCTGTATTGACTTTATAAGGATATACTGGTCACAGCTTTCGCAAGAGTGGCCAGACTCCGGTAGCCAAGTTTACATTTAAAGGATATGTGACAGTCAGCCGCCAAAAGGGCTTATTAGTAACAAGCCTTCCTGTTTTTCTGAATCTTTGGCGAATCTAAAGTCACCCGTCCACAAAGCCGCTCTTGTTCAGTGACAGGAGAGGTAGTATTCGACCCCCAAATGGTGGACTACCTGTCACTTCTTTCCTGATATTAGGACGTATGGTTGAATCGCTGGGAGTCAAAGAGTACAGCTTCGAGGCCGTCCAGGAATTAATAAATCTCGGCTCACGTAACTAACTTGGAAGTACGACGAAGAACTATGCTGGCAAACCGGTGCTACTTTGGACTTTAATAGCATCTACGGTTCTGTGGCAGGAGAGGTGAAATCCTTATCCACGGAGAAAAGGAAGACCGATTATATGATATTAGAACCAAGGTAATCGAAGCTGGGATAGGCCAATTCCTGTCTGGCCACGGTAATTTCAAGGCTCAGGCTAGAAGAGTTTCGCACTATTTGTGTGGGTACGTCTGGCAGGATTTCTATCCTTCTCCATGCTGTCCTGTGCTGTCCCCGGGTTCCCCCAGCGGGTCTCCTGTTGGAGGGCTAAATTACTACAGGGCATTTGCTTGCTTTGCATAAACTTTCAGACAGTTGTGCAAGGCTAATTTCCCTCTTTTTTCTCCATTTTCTTGAGCAATTTTAGTTCAATTTTAAAAATCATGAGTTTCTAGAAAAAAGCAGATTTTGTTCCACGGATTGAACCAGCGTCAAACTGGTATGGACTGTAGGGTTAGAACTATAGCGGACCGGTCTAATAGAGCTTCATCCGGGGTACAAAAGTAAGCCTTCTTGTCCCCGAAGGAAAGAAAGACCAAGGGTGAGGTGGTTGGACTGTGTATATATGAACACTGCATCATTGAAATTCATTTTTGGCTTCTGATTTGAGATATGGTTGTATACTCTCCTAAGACCTATTTAACTTATACGGGGAGTATATTATGAAAAAAAAACCTTGAAAAATTGAAAGGCGGGTAAACAAATATTCAACCTAAGATATGCGGACGATACGACATTGATAGCTGGTGGCTATGCACAAGAAATGGCCAAACTGCTCAAAAGAGCTGTCTGTAAAAGTAAAAAACTAGGACTCGAGATCAATATTACAAAAACCAAGCTGATGGTAGGTCCGTAGAAGCTATTAGCTATCCAAATCCATTAGTCTTCAGAATCTGGAGTGTTAAAGAATTTCTTTATCTTACTACCAGATATAAGAATGTCACAGCTATCGACTCAATTATACAAATTCTAACAGGGGGATGTCCAAAAAGACAAAAAACGTTTAGTGCAGAATGTGTTATTCTCAATTTTTACTTACGGCGTATAAACCTGGAAATAAAGGAAAATATGAAAAAGATGATCTGCAGAAGGCGATACTTGTAATCAACTTTAAAAACTATTATTTTCTTAATTAATAAAATCGTTAGGAAGAGCACAACGCGATATAGTGTTTCTTTAGAATTAAATATGTAACAAAAAATGAAATAAGGAAATGGGGAACTATAAAAAAGTCCGACTTTCGACCATATGTCTCAAAAGGATTCTTCGATACTTTGGGCATCTCGCCAGAAGAAACAATAGCCTGGAGAAGCTCGTCGTGCTTGGAAACGTACAAGAACGACCAAGCGAAGACTGCCACAGGCTCCAGCGTAGTAGCTGCAATGCGGGATGCAGAATGCAGAGAATCCTGGAGAGACAAAAATAAGAATTATTGGAAAAAGAATGATCACGATCCTCAGAACTAACTACCCATCACCACACATTGAAAGAATTCTACTCGTCGATTTTTTATCTCCCTATCTATTAGTAGACTCTCTACCGACTAGTTCTTTTAGTATCTGTACTAATATTCTTGATACTTGGCCTTTTGATAATGGATACATTGTTTCTGTTAACACTAAAACGAAGTATCATAATGTATTTTAATTATGTATTATTATGTTTCAGACTCTTGGTGTTTCATATTTTGGAACATGACGGAGAAGGAGGCGACTCCATACTATTGGACGGATTCAGAGCTGCTGAAGAGTTGAGGAAGGAAAATCCTAAGGCTTTCAAAATATTGACCAAGTGCTTACAGCCTGCTGAATACATTGAAAAGGGTTATCATCATGCTTATACAGCTCCGGTATTGACGATTGATCCGCTGAATGAGGCGTTGCGTCAAATCAGGTAATTTATATTAGAAAAGACGGAAAGAAATGTCATTTTATGGTAGAATTGTTTTGAAATTATAGCTCTTTTTTATATTTGCAATTTGATGTAATAATGGAGATGAGACGTAACGATGTAGCGTTACAAATGTGGTTGTAGAGACCTTGGAGATCTTAGTCTCTGCGTTATTTCTTCAATGGTTAATCTAGGATCTTACGTGACCAGGGATCTTAACATGTCATCATCAAATTTAGAAGGTCGTCCAGATTCAGGTGCATCCTTGGATGTGTCCTTTGTCATTTTCTGGTTTCCACATGTTACCCTTAAGATGCTTTCTTTACTGTATCTGAACATTAACTGCTTTCGTATATTAGGTTTTAAAATACGCGAATACTTTCGGGTACCTCCAATATTTAAGGTAATCACTTAGTATTTTATTTAATTTCAGATACAATGTATACGATCGTACTGCTCATTGTGTAGGAACTGGAAAGGACTCTGAAGAATACTACATGGCCCTGAGAGAACTGGCTAAAAAACTGAACAGTCCCAAGGATCAGTGGGTATTCAAACTTAAACCAGGTGTGTTCATCAGCAGTGCCTCAGCTTAGATAGACATCTGTGTCTGAAGCGCCGAGTGCATTGCGAAACGCTAGTTTCGTTAACGAGAATAGTTGAAAACTTTGATCAAATGTTTAATTGAAATTCCTGGGAAATGGGGAAAGTCATCACGGCTTCATCTAATGCACTCGCCTGATAATATACAATAAATACAGGGCGATTGAATAAAACAATTGTGGAAACACTGATTCAAACTCATTTTTATTTTTCAATCTCACCTATCTGGTGCGGCCTGTCAGAGTTTCTTTGCATATTTCAAAAGTTTTTTTTTAAAGCATCGAACCGCATGAACGTAATTTAAATTCGGAAATGGGTTGTTATTACTTGAACAAACTTAAATTACTTGGATTCCACTTTTGAGCGGGAAACAAATCTGAATATATATTTTTTTGCTTCTTTTACAGGAAGGGTGATGTTCTTTGACAACTGGCGTGTGCTTCACGGCCGTGTAGCTTTTTCAGGAAAGCGCGTTTTGGGAGGAGCTTATGTTCCCAGAGGAGAGTGGCTCAGTGCTGCACGTGTACACGGTTTAATCCAATAACTATGTTTGTCATTTTTTATAAGCATTTATAAACTATTCAAATAATAAAATTAATGTCCAATAAACACTTAATTTTCTTTATTTATATCTTGGAAATATTATTATGTATAAAAAATATATTATATATCGACCAAATTATTAATTATCATGAATAACTATTTTTATTATTAAATTCAGGGGCGGCTCGTATTTATGGGGAACCGGGGCACTGCCCCACATATTATTTCTCCTAATGAAATAATAATAATTGGCTGAAATATGCGAACAGAACCGTATTCGTATATGTTTGGGCATTCTTGCACCCGCCCTGGTCACGAAGTCCTTAGCTTTGACGCGAACAAGTGTCGTTGTTTGGTTAAGTAGTGAAAGGAAGGTTCAGGAAAGGTTTCTATATGTCCTGGACGCTTGGTCGCTAGCCTCACTTCAGCTGTTGTTTGCCAGTCAATGGAGGTAAAGAGAATAGTTCCGTATTACCGTATACAGAAGCTCGCTTTTTGTTTGCTGCGTAAAGCTTTGTTCGGGGCAGGTCTGTATGTGCCCCGTTGGTCTATATTTGGACAACGTTTTCGACTATATTTTGAATTTACCTTTTCTGGAATTAGAATATCATCACCAACTGATTGATGAAAATCTTTAACATTTTCGAACGCAATGTATAAAAAGGGAGGGGCACTTTAACCTCATAATGCCCCACTTGTTTTTAAAATCAAGAGCCCCTGCTTAGATTAATCCATTTTTAACAAAAAGCGCAAGTTATTAATAAAGAATTCGTCAATATCGTGACTTGAAATGCTTGGGGTATCTGAGATACCCCCTTCGAACGAAGGATATCTGTAGACCTCAAGGCTTGATCACCAGAATTACCAATAAAACTAGTACCAAGTATCTAATATGGCGTACATAAATCTCTGATTAAGTCAGATTCTCTGTTGTTAACAAAGAATGTTCGCAGAAATTTACTTCTACATGGTTCACTGTGCTGTTTTATTAAAATTAAATTAGAAAACAGCATAAATTAAATTTTATAACTTACATAAATTATTCGATGATAACAAAGATGAGTGTAGAAATACATGTACTGTTATTAGGACAAAGAATTGAGCTAGGAGATTCGCATTACATTCTTAATAATCTTCTTTATATGCCTAATCTGATATTAGTTTTTTTTATATATAATTTCTTGTAAGTCACAGCATAGCCAGGTATCTTCATATCTTAAAGCAAAGCTCCTCGACGAGCTTAATTTTAGAATGAATCAAGCCCTCTATCTCTCTCTGGCTCTGGCGGTCGAAACGTGTAGTCGCCATCTTGTCGCGCTATATACGGATGCCGCCATGACGACTCTGGATTTATCCTCCGGTCTTTCCTATGGCAAATCACATCGAATAACCAATTAAGGTACAACCTGACTACTATAATCGCTGACGTAACTGCCGGAGATCATCGAGCAGAGAGTACCAGGGGCACCAGGCGTCAAAACATTTCTTTCAGAAGGTGTTTCATAACCTAAAAGCTGTCTTAACCCTTTCAGTGCGGGGCGCATGACGTACATGCGCATACAAATCGTGTCCCAGGGTGCGGCCGCATGTCGTACATGCGCGAGATTCTTTAAAATTTTAACTTGTCGTTACATGTAAACTAGACCGAGTTAAGGGATGGTGTTTGTTTTAAAAATCAGCTAATACACACAGCTATCAATTAATATACAACAAATCACAAGAAATTTATAGGAACCATGTAATATGTAAATATGAACAGTAACGATTCAAATCTCCGCAGTAGTATTGGTGACGTATCTCGGCTCAGGGGTTGTTAAGGGTGTTCCACGTACATTATGTTCCACATACACGTGTATAGATGTAATGGTATAAGAAAATTGCATTTCGCATTTTTGATTTTGATTCGCATTTCCATTTTTTTCTCACTTAATCTTTGTTTGAGCAATTGATATTTTGTTAGATTTATTATTGTGCGAAAATACAAAATGAATCGAGTTTATTTTTTTAGTTAAGATGGAAGAACATATCCTAATCAACATGTTTGCATAAATCTCTTATAGGCAAATGGTCTAATATAGCGGTAAACGGTGAATACAAATTTACCTCGCCATAAAACTAATTTAGTCTAAAACGGCCCGCACTCAGATGCAGAATCGTGTTTAGACCCGCCGCATTGAAAGGGTTAAAATGTGTCGATGTGTTTGATATAAATTTTGTTTGGATGTCTGTCACCGATGAGAGTAAAAGCTTGGCCATGGTCTGAGTCACGAATCCTTCTGTAATATTTTACAACGTTTTTTAATGCTTTACAGTTCCAAAGGGGTAGTATCCAGTTTAATATAGTCCATAACTGCCTTAGTTTATTTTTTTCTTCTAAAACAGAAAGACTTATTCATCATTAGCCTTTTCGTCAACTGGTTGTTCTTCATGTTTGAGACGTGATACGATCTTAATTCTCAAAGATTGACTAAGGACAGTCCATTTTTCATTCTTAGAGAATGGCTCTGGGATTTCTTGAATGAAGACACGAGCACGCTATTTTTTTAGGATGAATAGTTCAGGGAAAAGGATAGATCCATTAAATTATATTCTCCTTCATTTTCAGGTCCATGTTCCTTGCAGTTCCTCAGATTTGTTACTGACATCCTTAACCAGAAATATTAATGTCATCATCGTAGTATCTATGCCAGAGTTCTTTGTGACTTTTTCCATTTATCGCTTTGATGGATTATCAACCTCTGAATAATAGATTCTTAAAATAGTATTATCACCTATTCAAGAAATGTTTCCATCGTTCTCCATATTTATTATACATATGTATGGAACAACTCCCTGATTACAGGGAGTGTCAGAATTCGTCATCGTGTTCTGTATATAATTTAAAATGAGAAATAATAATGTTATCCACAATGCGACACGTTGTTACAAATCGAGCATATTTTTCAGCAATATTCGAGGCGGATTTGATGTCTTCATCGTTTCCTCTCAAAATCCTGAAGGAGTGCGCTGAAAGTGGTCATTAAGAGGAGCGCTGCAAAGAGCATCAATTTATGAAGGGGCGTTTTGGCCTTTCGGGCCAGGCCGTAATGGCACTTGCGCCTAATATATATAAGTGTCATTATCCGATGGCGTTTTATCGCGAAACGTGAATACGCAAGGAAATTGCTTATCGCCAAACGAAACAAAGAAAATACAGACGACAATTTTTTGTATAATGAATGTGTAGCGAATTTGCAAAAATATGACGAATCGACCACATCAGGGATGTCCAACAGAGATATGCCCGAACTGAATTGAGAAAATATTTGTAAAGTATTTATTAAATTTAATGAAATAAATAAGCAGAATAACATATATTTTTTTATGATCGTCCACGGGGCCAAGCGAAGCGCACCTCTCATACTACGTTAATATTAGAGGAACCGAAAAATTATCAAAATATTTTTTTAAAAAATTAACACTTTTGCCAAAAATCTGACGAGATTCAAGTAATTCATAGTGTTTAATTTCATAAAAATCCCATCACACACAAACAAGGACCTTCTTTATTGTTAGTAATGGTCGATGGGTCAGAACAGATACCCCTCCGCAAGTAAGCCATTGATTTTTTTATACAGGATATTGTATAGCATCCACTATTCATCTCTAGTTACAATTCGCCGCAAAAGTGGATCGGCTTCATACCGAGACAAAAGAGACACGCAGATGTTACGCCGTCTCCTTCAATTCATAAGGAAGGTGATCCTGAACTGTAGACCATGGACAGCCATCTTCAATGATATTTCTTCAATTGTTTGACGAGTATCTGAATCCACCATCGCCTTCAGGATATCATCATATAATTATTTGGGTCATCCTTTTTGTGCGACATCTTTGAGATTCCTATTTCCATTTTTAAACATTTTAAATTTAACTTGTCACATTAATCAAATGATTTTCCTACTCATCGCCGACAAATAAAATCACCAGACCGTAGTCTATACAAAAATAAACCAAAACCTTTCATAAACCTTTAAAGAATTGTCTTAAAGACAAATGCAAAATTATCTTAAATCGACCATATTGATAATAGAATATGTAGTTCTTTTGTCCATTTGGTAGGATGTGATAGGAATAATTTATTGCGAATTATTAAAAGGGTTGAAATGATTACTGCAGATGTTTGCTGTTAACCATTGGAAAGATTAGACAAGAAACTAAAAATCTTAGTTTTAACTTTGAATAACTGAAATAATTCTTCACCACGATAAAACCAGAATGACCCAAGAAAAAAAAATCATTAGTTAAACCATAGAGATTCCGCCACACCCTTCATATTCCCCAGGCCTTGCTCCATCCTCCAACACCTGAACGAGTATTTTAATTCAAAACCGGAAAGCTTTTTTTCGTAAAAAGAATATGTTTTATAATATTATGTAATAGAAATAGGAAAAATCTTAAATTTCAAATTCATAAATAATGCGCGATTTCTTAAGGTCCCTTATATATATAAAAAATACAGTTATAAAAATAAATCGAGCTTAGTTGAAGGGTGATCTTATTCTTTATACTCACCAGATTTAGCACCATCAGATTATTATTTATTTAAGTCCTTGGAGCTAACTTAGAAAAACATAATAAAAATCGATGATGTTATAAATCATATTGAAACTCATTTTGTACCTAAACCACTTAGTTCTTTTTTAATAAAGGGTGTAAAAAGTCACCAGATTAGTTAGAGGACCTAAGTGTATTTTTTCACATCCAATTTAACACAAGCCTCATAATCCTTATGTATTTTGATAGCTGATATAGCAAGGCTTGCTTGTGAAAAAGTTAAATTGATTCTACGCAGTAGTTTTTGGTTGGTACCCTTTCAAATAAATTAATATATCCACTTTCCCTCATTTCTGAGGATCGTGACCATGTGCATGATTCCCCTTTATGGAGGACCATGGAAATGGTTTTCATGGGAATATATAGTGCAGTGGTTTCCCGTTGCCTTCTGCACCACAGTGATTTTTTATACTGAAGAGGCGCTGCTGCCGCTTCCCAACATATTTTTGACAATTAATTTTTTGTGAAATGAAGGTCGTGGCGCTAATACCCTCTGTTGACCAGCGTCACTCAGAAGTATGCAGAATGGTCACCCATCTGAATACTATCTGCGCTTATTGGCAATTAACTTTAACAATCATAATTTGATTCTAATTACCTCCAAGCTATGACGGGTTATTAGCTTTCAAATATGTAAAGTGAAAACAGCATTTTCGGCATATTTTACTTTTTTATTATCGAAAAAGTAAAAATGCTGTTCAAGCAAGAAAAAAAATGTCCGATGTGTATGGAGAAGATGTATTGAAAGAACGCCAGTGCCAAAACTGGTTTGCAAAATTTCGATCCGGAAAATTTTGATGTTGAAGATGCACCACGTTCTGGAAGGTCAGTTCGAGCTGCTGAAGACACAATAAAGGCATTAGTTAATAAAAAACGGCGATTCAATTGATCGAATTCGACCGTTCATGATTATTTAAAAGACCTAGGTTTCGAGCCTCGACATGGGTTCCTCATGTTCTTACGGAAAGAAAATGATCCATTTTTGAAGCGCATCATCATCAATGTAGGACAAGAAATGGGTTATCTACAACAATTTTAAACGCAAGAGATCATGGAGTAAAAAACATGAACCGGATCAAAGCACTTCGAAAGTTGATTATTCATCAAAAAAGATGATGCTATCTGTTTGGTGGGATTTCAAAGGAATCGTTTTTTTTAGCTTCTGCCGGACAACACAACGATCAATTCTGAAGTGTCCTGTCATCAGCTTGACAAATTGAATTATTCGCTTAAACAGAAAAGGTCAGAATTGATCAACAGAAAAGGTGTAGTGTTCCACTAAGATATTGCGAGACCTTATACAAGTTTGTTAACTCGCCAAAAGCTTTTATAGCTTGAGTAGGATATACTACCACACCCACCATATTCTCCAGATCTGGCACCTTCTGATTATTATTTGTTCCGGTCCCTACTATTTTTTTTAGATGGTAAAACCTTTACTTCAAATGAGAAGGTCAAAAATCACCTGGATCAGTTTTTTGCCAGCAAATAACAAAAAAAAATATGAGCTAATAATCATGCTTCATGAAATTACTTTCCGAACAACCCAATAAATAAATTACTACGTATATTTAATTGTCGTATAATTATGAGAATTAAACTCTTTAGGCTAATTTATTTGTTAATCGTTGCCGTTTCAATAACATTTGTTTTATTAATAGTGATGAAATCATCTGTATATATTTAGACGAGAGCTATTAACCCTTTCAGTGTGGGGCGCATGACGTACATGCGCATACAAATCGTGTCCAGGGTGCGGCCGCATGTCGTACATGCGCGAGATTCTTTAAAACTTTAACTTGTCGTTACATGTAAACTAGACCGAGTTAAGTGATGGTGTTTGTTTTAAAAATCAGCTAATAAACACAGCTATCAATAAATATATAACATATCACAAGAAATTTATAGGAACCATGTAATATGTAAATATGAATCGTAACGATTCAAATCTCCGCAGTAGTATCGGTGACGTATCTCGGCTCAGGGGTTGTTAAGGGTGTTTCACGTACATTATATTCCACAAACACGTGTACGGATGTAATGGTATAAGAAAAATGCATTTCGCATTTTTTATTTTGATTCGCTTTTCTATTTTTTTCTCACTTAATCTCTGTTTGAGCAATTGATATTTTGTTTGATTTATTATTACGAAAATGAAGCGAATCGAGTTTATTTTTTTAGTTGAGATGGAAGAACATATCCTAATCAACATGTTTGCATAAATCTTTTATAGGAAAATGGTCTAATATAGCGGTAAACGGTGAATACAAATTTACCTCGCCAAAAAAATAATTTGGTCCAAAACAGCGCCGCACTCAGATGCAGAATCGTGTTTAGACCCGCCGCATTGAAAGGGTTAATAAAGGATTGAAATCAAATAAAGCTACCCATTTGGATCATCAATATTTGACATCTTGACTCCTTGGTCGAGCTGTATGGTGTTTTTAGTTTTTTAGTGTTTGTGGAAAAGGATAAAATAAGATCAAGGAGAACCCCCAACTGAAAGAAACGCCCCCTTTACCACAGAAAAATTTACACATTTATCTATGTATGTATTTTATGCAATAGATTTCCTACTACAAATAAACATGTGTTATTTTTAAAAACATAATGTATTTATTGCCTTTTATGTCATATTACATACAAGGTTATAATATTATTTCTATAAAAAAGCAATGATTCAATATGAAATATGATTTTTTTATTTAAAAATAAAAAAAAGTTAATGTGATCTATAAGAAAATCGTATTTCATTTTCATAAAAAAAAATCAAATTACTTTCCGAACGACCTGATAAGTAGATAAAATAATAATTATTAATGGAAAATTGTCAATGCATGGCCATGTTGGATACCCCTGGATTACACATTCATTTAATGATCGATTCGCATTTTTATTTCAGCCAAAGAGCGCGTACACACATTTTATCTCGTTGACTCATCCGAGCTATCGATCGATTCGAGTATGAAAATTTATACGATTTTTCCTGTTTGCAGCCGAAACTCTCCATTGTTTGTACGTATTACTTTCCCTGCGGTTTTCTCCCGGATGTAAAGGGGGAAATAAAAACAGGAGAAAGTTCACGGAGGAAACTTTCAGACGTCTGCGTGTAGACAGCGATGCCCTTTGTTCATACAACCATTGGCCAATGTCCAAAAAATTGTGGAGATTCTGTGCGAAAGTGGTGGACGGTGTGGGAGTCGTTGACCGAAACTTCGAAATTACACGAAAATATATATACAATATATATACATTGTGCAAAAAATCGCATTGAATCACGATTTTTTTTATTGTCGCCAAGACGTAATTTTTTCAGGGGTATTAAATTTATTCGTGTGGCTGAGTGCAAGCGCATTCGAGTGTGCAATATGGCCCCTGGCAAACTCAATAACGTCCCTACAAAATTTCCATATTCCAATATTGATAAACGATTTGTAAACTGCAAGCGGCCGATAGACATGTTCGCTGATCTGGTATAATTCCGCAGATCAATCTAAATTGCACAAATTGAAGCGCTCGCATTCAAAGGGTTAATGGATTTTTCATGCGAGGACGTGCTGAGCGTCCTCCTATAACGGCTTAATTTCAGTTAAGCGATGAATATTTTTTTTTGGTGGACTATAAGGGTTTTATAATATTTTATCTGAAAAATATGAATAAAAAACCAATAGGAATTCCATCATTTTTTATTTAAATAATTAAGATCATTTTTTCTATAAATAGAATGTTAAAATAAAGATAGAGATTTAAATATATTATTGAAATTAGTAAACATCCAATATAACAGGGTTTTTAATTAATAAATTAATTTTAGGATAATAAAAATGAATTACGAAGCAGAAGCAATGTAGAAAAATAAAAGATTTCTAAGAGACCAATTTTTCTGATTAAAAATATTTTAATTTTTTAAAAAAGAGTCGCTAAAATATGCAAAATCATTTTTCACTGATTGTTATTAAAATTTAAAAAGTTTTTTATTTTAAACATAATAATTTTGATGGGTTTATCCCTTTCCACTCGTTTAGCCCGTTCTTCCCTCACATTGGCGACCACTGATTTATAGGGTTTGATCTAATATCCTATTCAATAAAATACATTTTTTTAAAAAATAATAGAAAAAAATATTTTTTTGGGCCAATACGTCTGGCCCATAAAGTAAAAAAGTATAAATATATTTTTATTTAAAAATTGAATTGTATTAATTTAATTAACATTTTAGGTTAGGTTAGTTTTTTTTTATATAATATCGCTTTCATCCTCTAGTCGGCGCCACATACTTTTCGATATAAAAATCCTTGAACGTGACCTTGACCGGTTTGAATGCCGAGTTTCGCAGCGTCGACTCTTTTCTCTTTCGTCAGGGTTTTTTATCTAGATTTTTTCTTTTCATTTGAAGCAAAACCTGGTAATAATTTAATAAATTCATTTTACTTTATGTATTTAAAATTAATATGAGAATTCAGATATGTCTGAATTTTTATTCTTCATTTTCGGATTTTTTATTAAATATTCAATATAATTATTTGAAAGAAATGGATTTGCAGTTTTAATTTAAATATATATTTTTATAATAGATTGAAAACCATTGATTTAGTGTGATAGATAAAAGTTTCCCAACATTTAATAATACGTTTTTATTTCAATTATTATTTTTAAGCTAATTAACTATTTTTAAGGTAATTAGTTTATAAAAAAAATGCTATTACTATATTCTTTTTAAATAAGATAAATAAATTAATTAAATAACAATATTTAAAAAAAATCCTAATTTTATTTGATACATTATACATTACAGTAAACTCACATAAAGCGCTTCCAACTATACCGGGGTTTTTTATAACGAGTTCGATAGTCCCTCTTATAGCGCTTCCTCATAGAACGTATTACGTAAATAAGTATAATAGCATTGCCGCCCGAAATAAAATTTGATACGCTTTGGTTGACAATAAAAAAAAAATACAATAGATTGACATTGAACAAGGTCGTCGTAGGGGGTCTCTCAGAGACCCCAAGCATTTCATGTCACGATATTGATTAATTCTTCATCGTTTTTTGTTAACAATGATTTATTTTCAAATGATTCAGTCAATATTTTGGATTTGTTAACTAATCAATATGAACAGTGCCCAGCGCCTGTGTGCAGATGTTTAATTGGAGCCCCTTAACCCCCCTCTACAATAAAAAAAAACATTTTATGAAAAAGAATAAGAGAGATTAATGAATTATTAACTAATATTTTAATTTTTTTCTCTTCTTAGCGCCTTTCTCCGCCACTAGTCTTTCGGCGCTTGTGTGCGCCGCACAATTTGGCTATATGGATGGCATGCCCCTGAATATGACAATGATTATGTATAATATTTATTAGACAAATACAAAAAGTATGTAGCATGTACGATTAACTAATAATAGATAGTGGAGTTATTCGAGAATAATAAAAACTTGGGGTCCCTAAAAGACCCCATCGGTACGGCTAGGTTAAAATATGCGTATATATACGTATTCCCGATTTCTTTGTTATAGAAGAGCTGATCTTGCTTTACTATCTAATTATTTATTAATATTATTCAATTTTCAATTTAAATGTATATTTTTTTAATAGATTGAAAGCCATTGATTTATTGTTATCGATAAAAGTTTCCCAACATTTCAGTGAAAACATTTATTTTTATAATATTATTCATGGAAATTGTATTTTTTTTTAAATCGTTTAGCTTTATATTTTGTTGTACACCACACTTTTACCAAACTTGGACGATAAACAACAAACTTTTACCAAAATGTTGCAGACAAAAGTTGTAAATTTACTTGCAATCAGTTTCCCGGAACAGACATTAAAGAAAACTGATAGCATCCATGTAATTGTGGGAAACGAGACGCGGTCGATCGGAAAGTTGTGTCCGCTCGAAATAATATTTATATTTAAATACTGTGACAAATATATATATATATATATATATTATATATGTGCGTATATATTCCATTCTGTATACCCCAGATCAAATAGGATAAGGACCCGAGGGATGCTGAAAAAAGCAGAGTGTCTAGTATACACCGGAAAGAAAATATATTGAATTTTTTTCGTCACGTTGGTTGTGTCGAACGTGTGTGCGGTCTTTTTATGGTCGTCGAAGTTCAGGAGCTGATATTCGATGGTGGGGGTTGATAGGTTATAGGTTTTGTTCTTCGGGTTGGTTCTGCCGTAAACTATTCCTTATAATGCGTGATTTTTTTATTTATTTAAAATAACGTATTAATGTAATTTATTTAAATTTTATTTTAGGTCTAAGTTATAAAGACATGTAGGGCCAAACCTTCGCTACCTCATTAGCAACTCTGACGAGTGGTGAATTAGGCTCGGAGCTTTTTGATTTCACCTCAAATCCAAGCAGGTCTCATTACCATGAATAAAAACGAATGTAAATTGTTTGTTTTCAGCTGAAATTCGGTATGAGCCAATTGAATTGGGTCGGCGAGGCTAGGGCTCTGAATCTCAATTAGACCCACAGTGATAGAGGTCCTCATTGTACGCCCTCGAATTAAGCTCTGCCTTATCAATGAGGGTTCAGCTCGAGAGACAGGAAACAGGGCTCGGCCATTGTGCACTTGGCGGATCAGTTGACAAAGGTTTTATCGTGGATGGTTGGCCCAAATCGAATGATTTGTGGCCAGGAATTTATGGCATTTATTCGATTTTTTAATCACATTATACAAATCTATGACAAATGTTTTTTTTTGCATAATCTGAAATAAAGTCAAATATTTTAATGTGTGGAAAATTTCGGAAAATGCATTATTTATTCAAATATTTAAATATAAATAATATGTTTATTAATTAAATTCATTATACAAAATATTTTAGAGGCGTTATATTTTTATCGTAACGTTTGGCCCAAATCGAATGATTTGTGACCGAATTTATGGCATTTATTAGTTTCTAAAACATATACGAATCTATATCAAATGATTTTTTGAAAACTTTATTCGAAAAAATTACATTCGGAAAATTCCTGAAAATAAATATTATTATTTGTAATTTGACTATTTAAAATATAATATATATATTTATAATGGAACATGATTAAAATAAACTTAAATATAAATTTGATTAAATTGCAGAAGGAATATTTTTTTTAATAATAATAATTTTCTAGAAAAATAAAGAGATACAGCACAAACTGTCTTAATAACTTAAGTTAAATTGCTGAATCTTTTTCCCATCCGTCACGGCGGCACGAAAACAGAAGGGGGAGTTGTCCGAAGGGGGTCTCTCAGAGACCCTGATTTTTTTTAAATTGGTTATTATTTAAGTTCAAGAATAAAAATAGTTATTCATGTGTCAATCGTTCGTTTCAATCGCATTCGGCATATCGTACTGGATGCGAACGAGAAAAAACATTGCGCCCGTGGCAACAGAAGCTAATAATGTTGTTTTTATTTTTTTTTCGCTATTACAAGCAATAAAGGACAATGATTATGTATAATATTTTATCTTTAGACATTTTTAAAGTAGACAAATAAAACAATTAAAAAAAGTTTGTGACATGTAGGATTTATATTAAAAGATTTAAGTTAAATAAATTAGTAAATATTTCAAATTTTATATTAAAAATAATAATTATAATATTGTTTTTTACACAAAGCACATTATTAAAAAATAATTCATGTTTTATTTTTATGTATTATGTACAATTAAAAATTAAAATGTTAAAATTAATGTAGAACACAAAAAAATATTCATCTGAGTTTTTTATATTATGGCACATTTAAAACCTGAAAATAAGACGCTTGTCTAAATATATAAGCTTATTAAATTTAAAAATATATGCTTTAATTTAAAATTAATAAAGAGCATTTATATTTCATAAATATAGCTAATATATCTAAGTTTGACAGTTATTAAAATATAAATATAAATAATCATTACGATATTCGTTTTTAAATGTTATTCAATGCTGAAAAGCTTTCCTTTCAGACGGATAGCATTACAATTATGTGAAATATGCTATCATTTGTTATTAAATATATTTTTAATCTTTAAATATATTTGATTAAATTTACAGACTGTCTCAAGTTTCAGTATTTTCAAATAAATATTATATATTTATTTATATGATTTTTAAGAAATAAGGATCAAATTTTCATTATGTTTTCTGTATGATTGAAATTAAATACAATAACAACCAGAAGTTTTCAGAAGCATCATTTAATTGCAAGTATTACATCAGAGCTTTCGTTGATAATTAATTTCTTTAGTATTTTATTCTTGTAAATTGTTGTTTTACAAATATTAATGATTTTCTATTAAACCAAATATAAAAGCAGGAAATTTGAATTCCATTCCTCTTCTAAGTAGTCGACGATAAAAATAATAAAACACGAAATTAGACCAAAATAAACTAGGAAAATTAGTTTATCCTCAGATTATTGAATCAAATACATCAATGCAAAGGCCTTTTTTTTTGGCAAAGTTCACTTAAGTTTTACCTTTAACCCTCTGTCTCCGGGGATTTTCAAAGGCATATTGTGCCCGAAAAAAAAATATAAATATATTTATATATAAAACGTGTATTTTACATGTAGATATCTAAATATTTCATAGTAAAGTTTATCGTTTGCTTTCGCAAAATCTACATACGTACATTGTTAGCTCGGCTCGCACAGACAGACGCCATTAAAGGCGAGAACACAAAATCTGCACCAGTAGAATATATACGTATAGAGAGTTGGATAAAAGTCGGAATACTCGACTATGTTCAAAATGCAAATTCGTAAATTCGCGAATAAATACAGCTGGAATTATTCGATACTCGAAAATAATCGAGAATAATTTGTGATGCGCCGCGAAAATTCAGATCGTGTTTGTCTGCGTTATTAACATATCATTTGACTAGCTGAATAGACTGCGCGATAAACCTGTGCGAATAGTATTGAAATTTTCGCATAGAGCCTGCGAATATTACGACAGATGTCACCCCCACCATCCGCCGGAGCCAGCATCCCTCCCGAAAGCACTCGTTATTTTTATGTATGAACCAATTTGTGCTCGTACACTACAACGCTATATAGTATTTTTAAATCTATTTATTGTTTGTGAAAATATCCGATACAAATTTTCCGGCGTCGCTATCGATGTTTTTCCGAAATACGTGATATTAATGTCTGATTTAAGAATGCCCCGAAAAAATAAGTCTCGAGAGCCTCTTTTATTTCAGAGTTGACGACCACTGGACGTGAACGAAATACGTAAAAAAATATATATTCCCTACGAGTGTTGGGCCTGTCAGATTAAGATAAGATTACGCCTTCGTTTGGCGTAAAGGAAGGCGTTATTCCTTCATTATGTCCTGGGCGCCATTAATGCTCGTGTAAATGTATTTATGAAGATTTTATTGTCATACAGTGGTCTGAAAGAAATATTCGTATAAATATAAAAAAAATCAGACAGTCCGAAAGTGACTGAAACAAAAGTTATGAAAAAATCGTTGATAAAATAAATAAATTATAATTATAAAGTTTTCTTGAACGTGGCGACAATGACGGTTGGCATAATCATGGATTCTTAGATTATATGAAGCTATGAGGAACCAGGCCGCTATACAGGCCAATTCAGTGACGTCCTGTAGCACACAGCTACAGAAGGTGCCTGATCAGACCGTAAATTAAATATGAATTGGCTCTAGCCTCGTCTGATGATTAATGTTTTAATCCATGCGTTGACATCTCAGCTCCTGGGCTCATGGTTGGCGACCTAACCCGTATTTGAAGAGCCTAGATAACCTGGTGGACGATCATCACAGTCCTGGCATCTGCTGGAGATCGTATAGTGTCCTCCAGGTGTCAAAGAACCGTCTCAAGGTTGGAAGGCTACTTAAAGGAAGATCCAAGTTCATAGCTTAACTCAAGTTTTGTCACAGTCTAGATTACTTGGATAACGTCCGCCACAGTCAAGACATCATTGTTGAGATGGAGGTGACCTCCAGGTGGCAAAGACCTGCCTCAGGGTTAATAGGCCACTTAAATAATACATATTAATAAAAAAAATAATAACTGAAAATCATCTAAAAAAAATGGAAGAATTTCTGGTCTACTTAATATAAGGTACAGTAAAAAAAAATGACCTTTTTTCTTGTTGCATGCTTTGCCGTCAGTTTACCTTGGGTTGCCCTCGGGTGAGCACGTCAAGGTTGGTGTCATTTTAAAGCTCTGTTTTTTGT
>JAGXCT010033185.1:0-22038 GCA_022495035.1 Philopotamus ludificatus | reverse complement strand
CAGGGTGACCCATCCAAGATCCTGAATTTTTTCACCCGTCAATTTCGCAACATGAGGTCGCGCGTGAATACGTGTGGGACCCAAACACCCTATTTTTTGATCTTTCCCAACTTTTTTAGGATCCTCCGAGTACTGGACCAGAATGTACCGACTTTTCCGATAATTTTTCAATAGTCAGCATCGCGTCGCGATTGCAGAATTCACAGCTGCTTCATCCGCCTGAACGGTTCGTCCACTTCGAGGCTCGTTTTCCAAACACAAATAATCAGATTTTTTTTTTTTAATCATCGTTCGCATTTCCTGACATCCAATATGTCAACGTAAATCTGTCAAAGTAATTTTCAGATTTTAAAAACGATTTTTACCAAATCCCCCGTAGTTCGCAAAATTTCATTTATCACGATTTTCCCCAAAAAAAAGGTATAAATCGTAAATATTTAAAAATAATTACATACCAAACATCTCAAAAGTATGTAAGATTATACAATATATTAAAAATATGTAATGAATAAAACTATAAACTATATTCATTGTTTAATTCAATTAAATTGAAAATCTGCTAGAGTAATATTTGTTATGTTTCATTTCTGTACATCGTATGTGCGTTTAGCAAATATAAATCAAAAATGCGAAATGCAATTTTCTTATACCGTTACATCCGTACACGTGTATGTGAAACATAATGTACGTGGAACACTCTTAGCGAACCCTGAGTCGAGGTACGTCACCGATACTACTGCAGGCCGTGCGAGATTTGAATGATACACCACGCGCGATTTTAATGGTTACGATTCATATTTATATTTTACATGGTTCCCATAGCTTTCTTGTGATATGTTGTATATTTATAAGCTGATTTTTAAAACAAACATTATCACTTAACTCCCTCTAGTTCACATGTAATGACGTAAAAATTTGAAAGAATCTCGCGCATGTACGACATGTGCGCCGCACTTTAACGTTTAAGGTATTTGTTTTTGATGCAATGGAAGAAATAACAATCATAAATTATTTTCGGAAAGCTGGAATCGTCAAGAAACCACAAGATACTAGCGACGAGAGCCTCGGCGGAGCCTGGTCAAAAACACTAGAAGATTAATGTGATAACATCTGAAGTTATGTATATCGATGATAAAGCTTATCCGATGTAATATTATCTGATGAAGAAGAGTTAATAATCCATCCAATTCCAAGAAAAGAAGATACTATGAGGCATATTGAGGGATTTATAAGATCGAAGGAGCTGTAAACCAGCACAACAATATGTACCAAACTGATTTGCATGATTATCTAAATAAAAATTCATTTTAAATTTTTAAATGTTTTTTTTATCTAACCCGGAAACTACGTTTTACCTTCAATTACGTTTTTTTTATCGGATCCTTCAAAAACGTGAAAGCGGGGTTTCACTGTATACATAAAATATTTTAGCCATCATTCGAGTTGTTAAAAGTCGTAACATCGTTAAAAAAAATAAACCATTTGTTATGTCTGTCTTTTAATTCCATAACAATCCTGGGTCTCAGTAATCCAATAACCATAAACAAATTAAGCTGCGAATTTCTAAGATATTAATGAATGGTTTCGAATTTATTTGGACCGCTCGTCGCCAAGCACATACATACATAAAATACTATTAGAGAGGGGAAACTGGTGCCAATTCAACCCACGGATCACGTTAAATGCATAAATTATACATTCTCAATAAAAAATAAGAAAAGCGTGTAGATATTACGCGTCTATTCTAAATAAATTTTACTACCTGAAAATCATAGCAAAAAAAAAATAAATAAATTAACAGTTGAAATTTAAGCGTTCAGTAGAAAAAGAATCTCTATAGGAGGGACTAACGCACACTCTGCTCTATACCAGAGAGCGCTATATGTGGTTTGACTGTAATAACATCGATAACCATTCTTGATTATTTCGAGGTGTTTTAGAAATATATTTTTATACTGATTTTTCATTTAAAAAATAAATCGTTGTCGTGTATAATGTATTTTGGTTATTTTAGAAAACGGTGTTATAGGAGGGACTGCCGTACACGGCGCTCTATAGCAGCTAGCGCTATAGGGGGGTTGAGTGTATATTATTCTATATATACAGTATAACTTTCATTAGCATATCTAAATATTTTAGATAAATAAATGCAAATTCTGCATTCTTCCTAAGATTTATTTTATTGAAGTCTTCAAGTAATTGATCAAAATCCAACTCCGACTCTCCGATTCTAACTCTCACTCTGACTCCAAATCACAACTTCACATACATAATAATATTTTCCATTTAATTGAGTAGGTTGTAGAAATCGAAAAATACTGTTCTATACTGAAAAATACAATCAGACCTTGTTAATAAAAGCTGTCCACTTGTCGTCGGCGCTACTATAATTTTCCCATTCGAGGGCGAATCTTTGGCAAACTCAAAGTCACGGTTCCACAAATCTGCTCTTGATCAGTGACAGAATAGGTGAGATTCATCCCCAAAAGGGCGGACTGGCTATCTCTTCTTTTCTGATATTAGAGGTTCTTCCCAGACTTTTGGGTCAGTCAATTCCTTACTGGCCACAGTAATTTCGAGGCTAAGTTTAAAGAGTTTAGCCTAGTAGCATCTTCGCACTGTTCCTGTGGGTTCGTCTGTCAAGATTACAGTCACATTCTGTAGTTCTGTCCTCATCTGCTTACTCTATTCGGCTCACCAAACTGGATACTATTCAATCCAACAGCGCATCCTTTCCGAGCAGAGGCGTTTATAATGCTTACGTGGCCTACCGGACATCCTCAACTGCAGTTTTGAGGGATCTATTGTAGCTGGGATCCTCCTGCTAGATTTGGAAATACAGGTCAGAGCAGCATTCTGGCTTTTATTGCTAGGCAGAGAAGTGTAAGTGTAAGCTGGTCTGGCATCTCTCCCCCTGATGAAGACTCTGATTTCGACCGAAGAACCATATAGGAACAGGACTGGCAGCAAAAATGGACAGCTGAAGAGCTGAGTTTTGTTTTTCCGGTCTTGAGAAGTATGGAGATGAACGAGGTTTATCCAAACCACTACGTATCCCAGTTTATCACGGGACATGGTGCCTTCAATGCGAAGCTTATACAACTGGGACGCTAGTTGTAATCACTGTGGTCACATTAAACAATCTTCTTAGCACGTGGTGTAGAACTTCCCAGAGTTCGATTAGGATAGACTGGTCAGGTCCATGCCATGTCCTATTGAGCACTAGGACTAAATTAACAATCGCCCTGTATTCAGGGCTTTTTTGTATATCTGAATCATCGTCTTTCTAGGCGGTGGATCTGGCAGAAGTTCCAAATCTAGTTATCTGATTTTGTTCTGGGTGATTTTTGCTGCATGATGTCTTGCATTATCATGCTGTAAAATTCTCCTGTTGTTGATAACCAGATCAGATGTTTTTTTTAGTGACTCCAACTTTTAATCTTTCTGATTGGGCACGGTATAACTCTGCCGTAACTGTCTGACCAGGTTTTAATAATTCATAATGAATTATACCAGAAAATCCCACCAAACACATAACAAAACTTTTTTCAATGATAATGTTGGCCGAGAAGTAGGCACAGGTACCTCTTTTGGAGATAAGCATTGTTTTTTTATCCTGGCATTACTGTAAAGGACCCATTTCTTATCCCCCAGTAATATTTTTTCTGAGAATTGGATCTGTTTCGTGTCTAGACAATAAAGATGCACATATTGTTACGCGTTGCTTCAAGGCCCTTAGGGAGAGATTGTGCGGTACCCAAATTCATTTCCTATTTTTTTCTTCAATCTTTTCAAATGATCTTGCACAGTTGTTATTGGACAGCCAAGTTCATGTATCAATTCCTTCACTGTTTTACACGGATCAGCTTCCACCAATATATTTAGGGCGTCGTCGTCGATTTTAAGGGGTCTTCCTGTTTTTGGTTTGTCCTTTAACTCTCTATCACCACTTTTGAACTTGTTAACCCATCTAAAGCACTTTCGCAGTTTCAAGACGTCTCCATGAATATCGCAGACGGTCTGTGTAGCTTCTTTCGGCTTTAATCTCTTATCAAATAAAAACAGCTTGAAATATCGCAAATGTGTCTCTTAGTCTCAGGCTTTTGCATTTTTCTACTACGGTAAAGAAAATAAAAAAACTATAATAATGACAGAGTAAGCACAGAGCTTCAAAATGATATCAAATACGATGTGCTAACTCAACGACAACCTTTGACACACTGGTTTTAAAGAGACCTAAAAAATGTCATTTCTTTCCGTTTTACCTAATATTTACACGTGCTCTTGCTACTTGCCGTCGATATGCAAGTAGCTTAATTTGCCGAAATATACCTCAAAAGATACCTCCGATGCTACCAAGCAACTAGGACGTGGTTCGAGCCCTACCTCATAAATAAGTGTTCATATTATAAATTTGTTATCTTATAATTTTTATTTAACCCATCCGTCACGGTGTCTCAAAAACAAATGTTGATGAATTCTTCATCAATATCTTGATATTTTTTTTAAATGTATTATATATGCTTCATAATTTAATATATAATATTTATTCTTTAGCCTTTTTAAGACAAACACAAGAAGTTTGTGGTACTCAATAGACTGATTATAGATTTGCGGGGCGCACAATATTCGCGGTAGGCCGCATGCGGACCGCGGGCCGTCGGTTGCCTAGATCTGGAAACAGGCTATAATACTTTACTGGAAGCAGTGATTGTTTATCCAAATTTATAAATAAAAAGTTAAATTAGCGATCACATTTGCGCCTATTTTCCCCTTCGTTATTTGCGATCATTTTTTATTGGACTCATTGATTAAAAAACTGAATCATATCCATCGGTCACTAATTGCCATTTGTCTGTAGGAGTCCGTCGATACATCAGGTCTCCGGAGTGCTGAGTAAATAAACGGTGTTCTGTTATTTATAATACATGCATATGGATATGTTTTATAATATATTTGTTTATATTCAGATCAAAACATCATATGATGACAAGAGCCAAGAGCAAAAATTCAAAACGGTGTTTAGGGATCAATAAAGTGTCTTCATCATCGTTCAGTGTGCCACCAGGTCAAAACAGGGGCAAACCCGCTGCATTTTTCAGGCTCATAAAGGAAAAACCACCCGTCAAGCGTGTAAAGATCAACAATCTGTTAATTGAATCGAAAAATCACGAATATTTTACTAATCCGGTGGAAAGAGAAAACACCTTCAATGATTCCCTGGCCATGGAGGTAAGCGAGTGATTGATCCATTTATAAACTATTAAAAACAGTATCTAGACATGTTGCAATATAATATTTTTAATCAAATACACATATGGAAAGTGTTAATTTTTTGTTGAATATTTTTTAATTGAAATTTAAAAAAAGTGCAAGGTCTGGATATTATAGAGGGTGTGGCAGAACCTCCCAGATTAACATCTGATTTTTTTCGTTTTCTGATTACGTATTCTTTGCGTATATTATTGTGATGAGTTATTCCTATTCTGTTGAAAAAAAATAGACGCCCAATTTTTATTATAGACGTCTAATTTATCTAATCTGTTGACTACATCTTCGAATAGTACGTGATGTGTAAATTTCCATTCTATTTGTTTTACTGATGCGTTGCAAATGTGACTGCACAGTGGACCTTGGAGTTTTAATCTCTACGATAATTCCTCTATGGTTAATCGAGATTCCGACTCGACCTCGATATGTCATCATTAAATTTAGAAGATCGTCAGATTTCCCGATTTATCGACTCTTCATCATACATTTATTTAATAGCTTTAGTTACTGCCTTGGTTGAAAAAAAGTAGCATACAATGTCTGATGTCTGAGTAGCATACAACTCTCAACAAACATATACATTTTTTCACTCATAAATAATGCTAAACAATAGTTTTGAGCAATAAAAAAATAATACCATGCTTTCTGCACCATCTCTAAACAAAAAATTGCACTAAAACATTAGGTTATAAAATACGCGATTTTCTTAACTTATTTTTTATAAAAAAATCTAAAACGTAATTCTCGGTATGGCGTTATTCTTCATTAATATTTCAGGAATATCAGGGACCATGTCCGACGAATATGAGTATAATAAATGTGTTATTTTGGTTCTTAAATATAAATAAAAAATCGCCGAGTTTTCCAAAACACACTTTCAACACTAATGTGCAATTTTATTATTCCAAATAATCGAATATGTTTTTTTTCTAATCTTCGTATTTGATCAGAGTTATTTAATAGATGTTCTATGTTTAGGTATGTTGGAATAAGGAATCTTTGTGTCTCTATAGCTAATACCTTGCCTCTTAAAAAATCCTCTACATCAAATATTTTTAATAGTTTGAGATGCCACTTGTCAAGAATGCAGTTTTTTCCCTAAAATTTAATTTTAATTAATTAAAAAAAACTCAATAGCTCAGTTAACTCTACTAATTATTTTTTATTCCTCAGTGACCTTTTTTTTTTAATAATATTAGGGTAATCGAAAAGTAGTAAGCACCTTTTGTCAGCTGTTCGATTTCCTTTTTAAAAAGTCTTTCGTTGAAAAACTATTCAAACATTATTATTTTTTTAACCTCTTAATGTATGCTCAAACGATCTGAAAAGGTGGTCATTCGCTGGTGAATAGGGTTGATGAATTAAAAGTTTCAATCCAAGCTCCCTTATTTTTTCCTGTAATATTTTTGCAGCATGAGGCCTCGCGTTATCGTGTTGTAGGATATTTTTTTATTATTCATAGTGTATCATTTCTGAAAAATCCATCCACACACAAAGAAGGAACTTCTTTATTGGTAGAAATGATCGAGGGGTAGGAACTTTTACTTTTCCGGGAGATTTTTTTCATACAGGATTATTGTATTACACCCACTTCTCATCTCCAGTTACAATTCGCCGCAAAAACGGATCTGCTTCATACCGAGACAAAGATAGAGCACAGTCTTCGTCAATTCATGAGGAACCCAAATTCTTTGCTTGTACAATTTTCCTATCATCATCTATTTTTTGGGGTCGTCCTTTTCGTGCGACATCTTTGGGATTGCTATTTCTAATTTTAATCAAAGTTAATTGTATTTAATTTATTTACAGATAAGTAAATTATATTCTTTAAAACCGCAAAGCAGTGGATTAACCGGCTTTGATGGGTTCAATAAAGTATTGATTCCGTCCGTAGACGCACTTGATCAATCTTCAGATGGTGTAAGTGATAAATTAATTAATTAAGCGAATATGCGTTGCTCAATAATTGGCATTTACGATTTCAGGAAGCTGAAAATGATCATAGTGTCAGCGAAATGGAATTTGAGAGGGCCGTGGAACCCACTACCGAGAATGAGAACGAGTCTGATGAATACACAAATTGAATATAATAGTTTAATTATATTTTTATAATAAACTATATATTTTTGAATTATATACAAATATATCAATATCGATATCTAATTTTTGTATGAATATTTTATATGCAATCTTGTTTGCGTTCATTTTGGATCAATAAATGAGTTAATAAAAAAAAATATAAACAGTATGTTAGACAAGTTCACCATATTCCAAATCTAATAGCTCACTATTTTTAAATTAAATAGAAAACATTATTTTTTTACTAAAATTGTGATTTGGAATTGAAGTCAGAGGTGGAGTCGGAGTCAGAGTCGGAGTTAGAGTCAGAGTCGGAGTCACAGTCGGAGTCAGAGCCGGAGTCAGAGTCGGAATCATAATCGTGTTTTTTTAAACGAATCCACAGCATGGATCATTTACTTAAAGATTTCTCATTCAATAAAATATTCATTTAAATTTTAAATGAATACAGAATTTATATTTATTTGTCTAACTGGATATGTCACAAATTTCTGACATTTCCACTGATAACGATTAGCGACGAACAAACAGAATGGTTTGTAATGCAGTAATCTTCCGATGCGCCACGTTTCGCGAATACGCCATTCTCAGCAATTATTTTCCTATCGACCTAATATTAGGGCATCAATGTATCCAAGGTTCATATTTGACGTTGTTATTATATCTTATACACGTATATTTTTATTAGAATGTTGATTAACATATTTCTTGTTTACAAATCTATCATTTTACGCTTTAGAAATTATTCAAAATATTTTTCTAATATTGTTTACGAAAAGAAGAAATTTCGCACGGTTATGAAATATGAGTTCTTGTAAAGCAATGCAAGAAATATTATGGGTATGTTTTGATATAACTATACAGCAGTTAGTATCAAATGATTTCTTCGGTGGTAATGAAACACCTCGTCAACAAAGCGTGGAAACGGTCGGCTAACTCTGAGGACCGCGAGGTATTCGTACAATCCTAAAGGGAGTATAAAGCATAGGTACCGTCGTGATTACGTAGTTCCAAACAAATTGCCCATTACCTTCAGTCAGTATTCAACATCCCAGGATCTCATACTCTAGGATATTCAACTGATGATCGACGTCATAAATTCCAAATTAAAAAAATCAAATTTTCAAAAGTCACTTCTATTTTTAAAAAGGGTGCTAAAGACCTGCTAAGCTGTTCGAGATGATTCTACATAAGAGGACATTTCAACATGGATTTCGGCCTGGATGCTCAACAAGTCACGGGTTTGCTTTGATTTTCAAACTATGTGTCTAAGTCACTGGATAAGGGGATCCAAGTCGACGTTATCCATAACGACAATCTCTTACGAATTTTCCACTTATTTAAAGGAAAGGAAACAGTACGTGATGCATGATTTTCTAACGTCTTGTGTGAACGATGCAACTTCGGAAAGCGTTCCAAATTGGGATCATTATTATTCGTTTTATTTTTAAACTCACTCTTTACAGATGATTTAAAACTATTTGATGCAATTATCTCAATATGTGATGCCCTTTCGTTGCAAAATTTCAAACTATGACATTTTCAAGATCAAATGAGCCCATCAATTTTAATTACAGACTTGTAAAATAAACTCTTTCCAGATACTTATCAATTAAAGATCTAAAAATTCGGTTCGACTTAAAATGTAGGATAAATTTACATGTATACGAAGCTTTTAGAATGTTGACTTTGTCTCGAGAAATTCTAATTAAATAGCGCTTTAGTTATGAGGTTGATATATGATACTTTGGTTCGGAGTTTACTTGAATCAGGATCTATTATCTGGGCGTCATATGACGCTTCAAATATCTTCAGGCTAGATAAAATCCAGAAAAAAATTCATAAACCTAAAGTTTTTTGATGATAGTTGTTGGCTTGAAATTCTAAGACACATGGGTGTCATTATAAATCATTTGTATTCTAAAAAATTATACATATATTTATTTTCTAATGATAAAAAAACATTTAGCTAATACAGTTGCTAGTGTGGAATGAAAATATATTAAATTATAAAATATTAGAGAATTAATCAAGTTATACGCTATGTTTGATTAACTTTGTATCAAGGTATAAAATTTCTAGCTCTCTCGTATCAGTGATTTTTGGTTTGTTCGTTTGTGGCTTTTTTTCTTTATTTTAATACAAAGAATTATCAAAATATTTTAAGTTTATTTGGAACGTTAATATTTCAGATCTTTTTCTATTGATTATGAGTTCAGAGGTATTCCTTATCATACAGAATTGACAGCTTAGTTTATGTAGAGTTCTCCACTGAGCTTGGGCTCTATAAGATCCCATCTATTTTTATAAATTAAAAACATTTGATATTTTCTACGTATCAAGATCTTCAGATAAACCTTATTTATTTATAAAAAAATAAATATTAAATATTAAAACTTATATGCTCTTTCACATTTTTCTAAGTATTTCAGTGTATTTTATGAATTCGTTGATCTCAAAATATATTTAACACTAAAACCACTATTGGTAATCCACGGAATATAAAATTATGGATTCAGTGGTCCCCGAGGTCTGAAAGTTTGGCGACCGCTGGTCTACACAACGAAATCTATCGAAAATATGTATAGAAAATACAAATCTTTATATATTTTATTTACTAATTACATATATTATTGAATTTTAAAATTATATAATATATTCGGATAATGAGTTCCATTCGTCCTTGCTCCACTCTTCCCGTGCGCTTCGCAGGATTAAAAGAATACAAATTTGTTTCCTCGCCGGGAGCACGCATAATCCTGAAATCCGGAAGCGTCATTAATGGATTGTTTTAATCCTGGCATCCGTTCCCTTCTTAATAATGAAAGATCCTTCTTGTTATTCAGCATATTGAGTGCTATCTAATTCGCAAGACAAACTTTTAGTGCAAACCCACTGTTATCATCCCGAGGATTACATCTACGTACATGAAAACGATCGATGTCGTTAATCGTCGAACACATTTTTTTTTATAAGTTAATTCGAAGAAAAATAAAGTATGTAATAATATGACACAAAAAAATGTTTACCGAGTTATAGCTTTCTGATTTTTCTGATTAATTAATTGGAAATAATGAGTGGACTCAGTACCAATGCAGTCTACAATAATTACAAAGAGCAACATTAATAGAAGAATTTAAAAAAATCTGATTATTAATATTAGATATGCAGCAACAAAAATTTCCAATAGGCCTTATGCTCATGTGTTTTTTTCAGGATTTTAAGCGTAAAAATGATCATAATGTTGATAACTATACATTTACTGCAAGCTACAGAAAGTTTGAAATGTTTGAAGGCAGATAGAACATCAAAAGTAGGGGGGAAACTGTCAGTACAGACATGGAGGGAGATAAAAATCATCAAGAGTCTAACAAAAATAATAAGAGTGAAGATTTTTTACCACCACAAATGTTCAATGTAGATGAAACAGGGCTATATTGAAAAAATGCCAGATCGATCATACATATCTCAATAAGAAAAATCTTTTCCGGGGTTTAAGGTCCTTAGCGATAACTTCAAATATACCACAGCGAAACCCCAAGAGTTCTAAAGAAGGCATAATATATATATTTAAAAAGTATTACCTACGAAATACATTTAGGCTAGCAGTTTTCCTTTCCGACGGTTTTTGGCGATATCCTGATTTTTACATTTTTCAAATAACAAGGAAGCTGATAAAACTGATCGTATAAATAAAATACGATCTCAGTGGTTGATTATTTGAATAATAAATTTCAACAAATTCACACTCCTGATGAGAATGTATTCATCTAATCATTGATGAAGTTCAAAGGCTATTTTTAATTTATATGTACTCGAAGATATCTAAAGAAAAACGAAAGGAATATGCTTCGTTTCGTTTGGAAGTATTACCATACCAAATTATAATATTAGAGGAAGACCATCATTCGTTTATTCTCTCCTCAAATTGCAGTGCTGAAATTGGGCCCATTTCCCAAGACATATTTCACCAACGGAAAAAAAGAAAAATCCCACAAGATTGTCTAAAGTATGTACCAAAAATAAAAAGAGAAGCGAGACAACGTGGAAAAATCTCCCAGAATGTTTCGAAAAATACCACAGCGTACAAGATTATTGATATATTTGATATATTATGTGTACTTGCATAGAATAAACGAATTTTTCAGTCGAAATTTTATTTATTTTTTTCATAATTGTCTTTTAAAAAAAAACAAAAAGAAATTCATAACCTTTTTCCAATTTTAAAACTAAAGTTATTCCTGTTTTCCATCAACTAATTTCCCGCTTCCTTTCGTTGATTAAGATATTATCTTTTATCTTCCGAATAAAAAAAAAACATTGAAATATATTACACGGATATTGAGAAATGATTATTTTACTGAAATACTATTTTATTCAAAAAATTAAATAATCTCATAATTTTTTTTATTAAAAATTCAATCGCAATTGAAGGGGTTAAGATCTCATTGAAATGACCAAGGAACTAAGTTGAAATCTAGAGGAAGAGGATTACGCTAGTTTGATTAACAGTGATTCAGCGAAAATGAGCGACGATGTTTAGATGGAACTTGAGGACGGGCGAAAAGAAGTTTTTTTTTTCAGAAGAAGATGAATTTATTAATCATCCCAAACAATATGAAACTGGGAAGATGGGTGAATATATAAATATGATCCTGGATGGATTAGCTGGTTTCGAAGCTCAAGACCCTGATCCTGAACGATCTGCAAAAGTTACAAAAGCAGGAAATAATGATATTACATGCCACACTTTAATTTATGAAGGAATGAAAAGGGTTTAAGATAATTAACTCTGGTCCAATACTTGTAGTAGTTCGTCCATAAATATATAGATATGTGCAATCAATAATGAGTTTTTACTTTCTTTACTAAAAATTATTAAATTTGTGCTTTTTCGATTTTTCGAGTTCCTCGAAAACCTTCGGAACCAATTAATCGCGTAATTTGAAGACACTGTATACATTTTTCTAGGGACAGCCTGTACATTCGATAATTTTCATTTAATGTGGGGACATGTGAAAAGTGATTTTCCATAAAATGAAAATTTCCAATTTTCCACACAAAAGATTTTTTTTATTCGATTTATCACGCGTCTATTATTCGTCACGTCATTATTTTTTCCATGCATTTTTCGCATGCAAAAATGAAACGGCAAAACAAACAGGTGCTGAAACTCCATCCCTTGCCGTTGACATCGCCTTTTTTTGTGGGCGTCCAAAAAATTATTGCAAAAATGGGTTTACGGCAACAACTCCGCTTCACACAATGGGCGGATATGCACGGACGTGAGAAATAATAATTATTTTAAAACCAATTAATTTGCCTGCATGGAAATGGATACGGTTGACAATCGCTGATATCGTGCGAGCGGCTTCGCGAATTATCCGCGTAAAATCACTAATAATCAAGCGTGACATAATCCAATGCGTTATACTAATTAATTAAAATGAGACAAAGCGTGGCAGGATTAATAATAATATGTATAATTAAGTTGCCCTTATGGGTATAGGTGGCCCTCACTACCACCGAGCTCGTTCGCTTGTGCTTCTTCTTCCGCCAAATTTGAAGGCAGGTACTCTCGGAAACTCTTCGGTACCAGAGCTATTACTCTGCTCAACCACATGGCCGAATATGTAGATATATAAATATGAGTCATAAATAGCTTCCGATTCAGGTAGACTGTTTATATTGTTCGGATTTACTAGCTGTGATTCGCCCGACAACGGGATTTTTGTTTTCACTAGATATATAAGTGTCCTGTCGATAATTCGACAGCTATTTAGTGTGATGGACGTTACAGTGGTGTAATTCCGAACCCTTTAAATGGAGAATCAACAAGTGCATATTCGTCAAGATGAACCAAGGGTGGGTCGCCCTTCTGACTTCGATGACGACATTTTAAATGCAATATTGGAACAAAATCCACGTCAAATGAAAAGGGAGTTGGCTGAGAGACTTAATACGCCACAATATATAGTTTATTGCCATCTGGAAACTTTGGGAAAAGTCAGAAAGTTAGGCATATGGGTACCACATAATCTCAGTGACCGAAATAAGGCTTTATTGGACAGGAAAATAACAGGCGATGAAAAATGGATTACCTATGAAAATATTATCCGCTAAAGATAATGGTTGGATAAGGATCAACCACGACTAACGAACCCTGAAGCCAATACTCATGGTAAGAAAACTTTATTATGTGTATGGTGGGATCGTCGAGGAATAATCCACCACGAGCTGATGAAGCGCAACGAAACGATTACTGCCGATACATATGTTCAGCAGCTGCAAAGAGTTCATGAAAAAATACTGGAAAAGCGTCCTGCATCCGTCAATCGGAAAGGCGTTATCTTGTTACACGACAACACCAGACCATACACGCCAAAAGTGACTCAAAAAAAATTTCTGGAGCTCAACTGGTCTTGTTTTCCACATCCACCCTACTCACCAGATCTTGCTCCTACAGACTACTACCTTTACTGTTCCTTACAGATTTTTTTTAATAAAAAAAGAACAAATCGTCTGATTTTTGCATAATAAATCACCAGACGACAGTCAGAACGAAATTGAATAAAAAAGTTTTATATATCATTAAAGGAAGATGTCGTAAAACCAATGTCATTAGTTTTTTATGAAAAAAAAATTAGAAAGTATCTGAAATCGACATGTATGAAAATTTTTTCATACAATTTTTTTTCAAAGGCATGAAATTTTATTTAAAAATTTGCCGACAATGGCATAAATATTTTTTTTTCAGCTTTCACTTATCCTGCTCTCGACTTATATCAGTTATATCGACTTATATCAGTACGACCGTATCGTGTACAAAAGGAAGGTCCATGTTAATGAGGGCAATGCCATCATCCCAATCTTCTGAGAAAGAGTGTTATCGACAACATCCAAATTGTATGAATTTCAGAAACTCTGTCCTTTATTTTGTTAATTTATAGATGTCAGCTTTACATTAATAAAAATATTTTTTAAAGATTATTTAATAGCTATATATATATCAACATCATCATCATTTGCCAGTCACAAGGCTCTCACTCGCTGAGGGCATGGACCTTAGGATTTTACCCTCTCGACTGTGTCCAGGCAAGTAGGAGGGGGGTTGTCTCGGTATTCGTTTTTTCTCTTCTCTAAGGTTATCTGCTTTATCTGCTTATAACGAGTCACGAGTGATAAGGAGCGAGCGACCACACACACACACCTATATAGATATACACGGGCATACATATCCACATCTGCCCTAAACGAGTCTCAAGTAGCCGGTCGCAAGTGATTATTAACCCTATCGCGCAACATCAATCCTTTCATTGGAAAGGCCTCCTCAGAGAGGGGTCCTCTAGGAAGAAGGAAGAGGAGCGAAAGTATCGAGACTAAACCAATTATTGTTCAAAAGATTAGGGTTTTCCTTCCCAGGGTATACTCGCTCTGTGGTGAGAAATTTGTTAGAGACCACATTACTTTATGCATATAAGGATATGTGTACACAAACATGTACATATTTTTCAGGGGTGCACTATTTTGTTAGGAATTTATCAAAGTTTATTTGGGTTTTTAGTCAACTCCATGCAGAATTATGTTGACTATAATATAAAAAAATGTTTAAAACAGATGCTGACCATCAATTGTAATGGTATGGTAGATAGTTGTGTTTCATTGCCGATAAATTCAACTTTGCAGCTATTTATAATTTCATATACCGGATTAATTAATGACGGAATTTAAAAAAAATATATTTTAAATTATCCTAGAATATTTATCTATATTTATTACGTTATTATCTCTTGATTGCTTTTTTTCTTTTTGATATTTTATATCTCTATTCGAATTTATATTTTTTATAGGTCATCTTAGTTATTCTGTAATGCTAATGACGCATTTTTTTATGATAAATAAATAAACATAACAGATATAAAATTCATGTGCTGTACTAAAAAAAGATTATAGCCGTTTGATATCGTTATTTGTGGGCTCTGATTGGACAATACAAAACGCCTATTAATGTTAGAGTGGGGGGCGTATACGGATTTGAGTTCATTGTGTGTCAAATTAGAAAGAGATAACCGGTGCGCGTGAGCAGCATAACAGCGCATTTAACACCTGTTCATATAGCTGTAATACATACTACACGAAAAAAACAATGAATTACAATCTTTTCCACTTCATTATTGTGAATAAGAAACATCTATATTATTGGATCTAACACCTGATTTAATCATATTTTTTTTTAATTAAAAATAGAAAACTTGAATACTCTCCGTACATAAATAAACAATAAAATTAATTATATATGTAATACGTTGACTTTTAAACACCGGGTATAATTCCCGGGCGTGATAATTCCCAGCCAATGGGATGTTTGCAAATTCTGGTAAAAATGCTATTTTAACCCTTCCATCACAGCGGCTCGAAAACTACTGAGTCGTTCGAATGGGGTCTATTACAGACCTATATATATCGTACCGGATGCAAGAAAAAAAACGTTTTTTTCTCGCGAATATTTTTTTTCGAAATTACGGGCAAATAAAGTCAATGATTATTTATTTTCTAGACGTTTTTATACAAATGTAGGATTTATATTAAAAAATATTCAAGAAAATCTAAAACTTCCTATTTGACCCCATCAGCATGTGCAAGTTTAAAGTAAGCGTATGTCGTAAATCAAATCAGATATAAACCCCTGTACCAGGGGTTCCTGAAAAATGTACCCAGAATTTACATTCGATTATCTGCGAATATTTATAATTGATAACATAATAAAAATAATGAATATAAAACTCAATTAAAGCAAACGTTTTATTTAAGCTCTAATAAGCAAATATTTTTATCAAAGTGAACCACAATTTCATTCCATAACCAGGGTCATACATATTTGAATGAACACGTAAAAATCTTCCCAGACAGTATGCCAAAACTAATAAACCGAGTTTTTAAATTTTTAATAAGTAAAAAATGATTTAATCACAAATCAAATACAATATTATAGATGTTTTTAATTCTGTTTTTCAAAACATATATATATTTTTTACAAATTCGTAATTTGTTTTTATCCAGAGTAGCTGATTGGTTTTGAAGAAAAATTTCCAGAGTGATAAAGGTTAACGTAAAATTACAAGGCGATGAGATATCATCACCAAATATGTTATTATTTTATCTATGGATCCAATTATAATCCGAGAATAAAATGAATCACATCGACTGCTATCTCTATAGAAGTAGTTAAATAATGGATCTATTCATGAAGTCCGTTTTGGGCTTAATCGACAATAATCATTTTATTACTGTCACATCATAATAATTACTACTTTTTATACAATATTAATTAGAATAGCTGAAATATGTATAGATATGTGCGGATAAAAAAAATCGTCAGTTTTTTCTATATCCTTTTTCAAAATTATATTGGGCAACGATTAAAATAGGATAATGGTTATATTATTGTCGTTTCTCCAGTTGCTTTCAATAACAATAATTATATCGCTAATTAATATTTTCTATTTATACGGAATATGCTAATCCCTTTCAAGTAAGCTTTCACTTACAACACCATACAATTAAAATAGCATTTCCAAATGTTGAAATTCGTGGTATTTTTTTTTCAAGAACGGTATCTGCGAATGACGTGGGTGAAAGCATTCATAAGAATTACTAAATAAGCCGTTAGGCCATTTCTTCGTGAGAGTATTTTGCAGAAGGAATCATTCCTAGCTCGGAGCTCGTCGAAGAAGCAGGACTCTACGTTATATTCGCTCTATAATATTCACTATAAGAGTAAGGACATTACAATTTTAAAGTATACATATTTACCTCTCATTGCAGTGTATTATAATTTTTATTTTTCTTTAATAGATGGCCGACGTTAATCATATTGAAGACCCGGAATCTCGTAACGAGGACCATGAGTATTTTGACGGAGAAGTAGGAGAAGTAGCGGAAGAGGTCGCAGCACAGCCTGCACCTCAGCCTCCCGTGCTTCCTGAGCCTGAGCCGCCGGCAATTTTTATTAGAGAGCCTGACCTGAACGTATTTGATTACATTGATCCTGAGGACCCAGATCCTTTCTTCATGGAAAGGTTTATTCGGGAGGTCGACGATAACGGTTTCGCGGACGGCGCCCAGAGCGGTTTGCAGATCCGCGGGGTGTGGGCTTTGCAGCACATCGAGGCGCTCCAGCCCTGCCATTTGTGCGCCATCTCCAAGGACGAGGAGGTCCTCACATCCATCTATTGTCCTCAGTGTCACTTCTGGTTCTGCGCGCATACATGCTTCATCGAGCATTGTTATGCCGCGAACAAGATAGTTTACGGAGATAAGGCGTTGTATCCACACGAGTTCGTTGACATTCGAGATTGATGCTTTTAAAAATAATGTTTACATGTTTTAATTTTATTATCTTTGTAATGTATATTTAATTGTCTAAATTAATTATTTTATAAATAAAAAAAATGTATATAAAATTAAGTATGTTTTATTTAAACGTTAAACCTTAGAGATGCCGGTATTTACGTTAAAGCAAAATATTGAAATGCGTCTATATAAATGTAAAATAAATATAAAAGATATTTTTTTTACTTTAAACAATTGTGACTAATTTCCTCGATTGTTTCTGAGAATTAATTATATATTTTTTTACAATGGCTTCCTTGGATTATAAATACAATACAACGGCTTTAAGATCCTTTTAGTGATAACATCGTGTAAATTTTATATTTAAGCTTTGGTACGCAATAGATTCTCAGTAAATTATTTGATTTTTTCTATTTATTCGAATTTATTTATGGAGTTTTTTGTAAACTGCCCTGAAATTGTCGCTCAAAAAATATTTATTTAATAAATTATTATTCCATTTAAATTAGTCATCTTTTGGCGATTTTGTCTGATCTCGAAGTTAAAACTTTCAATCCTAATTGTGTGTACTGTTATATGATAAAAAGTAAATCAACCCTTGTCAATAAAACATTTTAATATTTCTTTCTTTTCATTTAAGTCATACTTTCTAGCTGAAAAGCCGCATCATCATGGCTTGTTAATATACGAGTATTAAATTGTAATTAACTAGGGTGTTGACACAATGCTCAGTCGCATCGAATAAACGGAAAAAATGTAAAAAACATAGGTATAGTATTTTTAAATTAAAGAAGTGAAAAAATGGTTGTAAGAAGTTTTTAAATTATTTTAAGCTAATTTGACAATGATTTTAACTAAATTGGGAAAATAGGTCTGAGTTATCATAAGAGATTTGTATTCTTTTCTTTTTTTTGCAGAAATTAGTAGTAGTGACCGCTCCAGAGATTTTAAAACTACGGAGGGCCGCAAGTAAATAACTTATTCTAGATAAACATTATTTATTATGACATAAAATTAAACAAATGGAATAACTTCAACTGTTCAAACTGTTTCAATCAAGCCTATAAAATTTTTTTTTAAGTATCGCTAGTTTTATATAACTCAATGTTACTCAACGTCTCGTAAATGGGATGAATTTCAATGACGGAATGAATTTATAAAAAAAAGACAGAATTCAGTATATATTTTTTTATCTCCTCATGATTTGAGTCTATCATACGTATTGTTATGAGAAGTCATTGATTAAATGCAAAGCAGTTATCATTTTCAGCACGTCTGAAAATACAAAATCCAATATGCATCCAATTTCAGCATTGAACACAGCGACAGGTATAAATTAAGCTAATAATGTTTCCAATTACCGATAAGGGTAGCGAGTTTATCGATTGTTCACCTCCCGACGACTCGTTCTATGCAACTCCGGCCAATAACTCGTCGAATAATATCGGCTAGGAGTGTTCGCGGGGACCTCTGCATACAGGAGGCGGCGATAAAACTTTTATTTGAATATTATCAATCGTCGGTCAATAGCAACCGGATGAATTGCAAATGTGATGCAATCGAGAAGGGAGGGGACCTCTGCAAAATAATCGAAGACGCTTACGGCATCGCAGGCGAGGGCTGCCAGATCATTTGCATCGCAACCGCCACCCACTGCAGCCAGTCCCACTTCAGACAGTTTTAATCCAATTTGCGAAATTAATTTGCAACAGCATCGAACAGTCATAAGAAACGCTAACTTTCTATAACGAATGGCTGCCGAAGTTTTGGTACTTGAAATTATGCATTGTTACCGAAACATTAAACGTTTCAATTATAATGTGGAGGAGTACACGTGAATATATTAGGTTGAGTCATAAATGGCTTCCGAGCAGGTAGACAGTTTCTATTGTTTGGATTTACTCGCAGTGAGTCACTCGACAAGGGAATTTTTTAGTAGATAGATAAGTAACCTGCCAATCAATTGACAACTATTTAGTGTGGTAGACGTTACAGTGGTGTTGTTCCAAACCCTTAAAATGGAGAATAAAAATGTGCAGATGTGGAGATGAGTCTTTGAAAGATGAACTAAGAGCAGGTCGCCCTTCCGACTTTGATGACGACATTTTAAATGCGATATTGGATCAAAATTCACGTCAAGCGACTAGGAAGTTGGCAGAGAGACTCAATATGTCACAATCTACATTCTATCGCCACCTTGAAAATTTGAGGAAAGTCAGCAAGTTTGGCATATGGGTACCACATAATCTCAGTGACCGAAATAAGGATTTTTGGACAGGACAATAACAGGAGATGAAAAATGGATCACCTATTAAAATATTGTCCGCAAAAGACAATGGTCGGATAAGGATCAACCACCTTTACCGGACCTTAAGCCAATTTTCATGGCAAAAAAGCTTTATTGTGAGTATGGTGGGATAGTCGAGGAATAATCCACCATGAGCTTATGAAGCGAGACGAAACGATTACTGCAGATACATACGGTCAGCAGCTGCAAAGAGTTCATGAAAAACTACAGAAAAAGCGTCCTGCACTCATCAATCGAAAAGGCGTTATCTTGTTACACGACAAAACCAGACCACACACGCCAAAAGTGTCTCAAGAAAAAATTCTGGAGCTCAACTGGTCTGTTTTATCATATCCACCCTACCCTCCAGATCTTGCTCCTACGGACTACCACCTTTTCTGTTCCCTACAGATTTTTTTTTAATCGAGAAACTTTTATTAATGAAGAGCAATCAGGTCTTCGATACAATCTTTCAGTCCAAACCCACCAAATTTTAATAAGAGGGGATCGATAAGCTGCCAATAAGATGAGATAAGGTTATATTTAACAGTGGTTAATACATAATAGATGAATATAGTACTACTATGAATATAGTTTTGTATTTTTTTTAAAGCAAAATAAAAGTATGATAAGATAATCGGAAGTCAAGTATGACTCAACCTAATATTATACTTCTAATTGCCTTTTTAATAACTGAGACATTATATTAAAAACATTTTATCGATACATGGATAATGTCTTATATTAGAAATAAATTCGACATTAATAGATTTAATTTAATAAAAATAATTCTAAGGAAAGTTCCTGAAAATGAATATTAATTTAAGTTGTATGAAATCTTTATAAAAAAATTTTGAAATATCAGAAGAATTAAAGCTTTGATTAAACATGGAATAAAAAAATATTAATACAAAGTTGTTTAATAAAATCATTTATCCATTTGCGAAATTTATTGGCGCATCATTTTGTGTGTAGCAATTCCTGCTTTAAAAATTCTCAAGTCATTTGCAGTATACATATATTAGTGCAGAGCCATATTTTGTATACTTCAGTAGATTTTATCTGTCTAGAGAAAGTGTCCTAGCAAGTTTCATATACAAATATTCTCACTTGATTATAATTAAACAATTTCTAAAGTTTTGGATCTATACCGATATTATATCATTTTATATATCTATCAAATGTCTTATATTTTTATTATTGTAATTAAAGTATAGATTTTTGGCCTTCTTTGTTTTAATTATCTTTTTCTTAAATGCACCATAAAGTCACCTCTCGCGACATAAAATCGAGCTTTTTTTGGACAGGACAATAACAGGCGATGAAAAATGTATCACCTATGAAAATATTGTCTGCAAAAGACAATAGTTGGATAAAGATCGACCCTAAAGCTAATACTCATGCCAAGAAAATTTGATTGTTTGTATAGTGGGATCGTCGAGGAATAATCCACCACGAGCTAATGAAGCGCAACGAAATGATTACTACCTATGGATACGTTCAGGAACTGCAAAGATTTCATGAAAAACTAATGGGAAAGCGTCCTTCACTCGTCAATTGGAAAGGCGTTATCCTGTTGCAAAATAAAAGTTATTACATGAACCTAATATATGGTTTTGATAAATTAATTAGGGCTTTTAAGATTTTTTTAGCCATTTTCAGTGAATTTATTAAATAATAATGGATACAACAATTTCAGCCACTCCACGGTTTTCAGTGTTTCACTTTGGGCGCCACGCATCTGTTGAAGTCATATTTAAAAAAAAAATTACCAAACAAAATACAGAACGAAACTGATTAAATATATTTTATATTCCGTTATGAGAAGATATTTTTAAGATAATGGCATTATTTTTTTGTGAACTTTTTTTTTAAAAGTGCCTGAAATCGACTATAGAAACGACGCGCTCAGTGCAAATCCAAAGCGTGCGGTTCGAGTGGCAGCCAATCTAGTTTAACCCTTTCAATGCGGCGAGTCTAATCACGATTCTGTATCTGAGTGCGGCGCCGTTTTGGACTAAATTATTTTTTTGGCGAGGTAAATTTGT
>JAGXCT010033184.1:8405-66712 GCA_022495035.1 Philopotamus ludificatus | reverse complement strand
TCTGTTTACCTACTTTTTTGTGGTTTAAGTATTTTTAATTGTATGTCAAAAGTATACCTTCTTTATTTATTGAAACAATGATATTTTGTATGCTATATATAAATGGCAGAAAAATAACAAAACATTTAATAATATGTAATTGACATTTATTAACAAATTAAAGTTTTAAATCCCAAAATATGTTTATTAAAAATAAATCGCAATATTAAATGCTTAATCTAAATTAAAAATTCTTTACAACAAAATTGAAACATATTATTGGCGTCAAATATGAATTTAATTTAAATATTATGGTTTAAAATGAAATTATGCTTATTATTAATTTAAGAATATTCGCAAATGATATTGCCTGTTATCATTAAAATAGAAATCTTATTTAATATAAAATTAACATGAATGTAATAAAATATTTATTTTGAGTTTAATAAAATATATAAATAAAAATACGTAAATATCAGGTTTAAGTATCTCGTTTTCGAGATATTCTATCTTTACCGATTAATGCAAGAACGTGTGAAAATGTCAATTTTCGAAAAAGTTTTATAAAAATCATAACATTAATTATTAAAAAAAATATGACGAAAATATAAAATTTCGATACAGATATGATGCTTTAGCTTTCATATTCATCAGTTATAGGTATATGGAACTTGATTCTATTCTTTTAAAAAAAAAACTTATTTAAAAAAAATGCCATACTGAATATTTAGAAGTGTTCAATTTATAAAAACATAAGATTTTTAGAGTAAAACGCAAATTCTAACAGTGGCAAACGGTGGACTTGATGTTGGGTGTGCTGAATGGGGAAAAAAATATTTAAAAAAATTTTTGAATGAATTTTATTATTTTTTATGAAATAATTCTTTTCTTCATTTTTTCGGCATTAATTTTTTAAGTAATATCAATGCAGAAAATAATACTTATAAAACTAAAACACTTTATGAAAGTTTCATTGAAAAAATTATGTCGCAAAAACGAATAATAAAATTAATGTATAAATAATAATAAAATTGATTAAAAAAAACGGTATTTTTTTATGTTTTTTTCTCCACACTCAGCACACCCAAAATCAACATCACCGTATTCTACTGAATTCTACTATTTTTTTTATCAACCATGTACGTCACCTCAAAACTATTATCACTATATGTCATTGCTCGGTATGATTTGTGAAATGGTTCGAAATCACTGTCATTACTAGAAGAGATACTTTGTGCATTAAATCTACTTGTTGAAAGTAGTAATTCCATACAAACGAAATTAGCATAAATGTAATTTAAATAGTGATTAGTGATGTCTTTGAGATGATTCAATATTTTTTTATGGATTTCATGATATGCAAATATTTTTAAGCTCACGTTGAGATTTGAAAGATCTTTCAGGATCTCGGTCATTAAGAAAAAAAACGATTTTCTAGTTCATTGCAATTTTTTTTGCGAGGCTTTCTTTTACATCACAATCGTTTTCTGTTTTTTTTAAGACATATGAAGTTAAACCAATAATCTCATTGTCATTCAACGCATAAATTATCATTAAATAATTCATTGAGATCACATTGAGAAAAAGTATCAAAACCTTTTCCACCATTTTAATGTTCTAACGTGAAATAAATAAAATTCATGAAATATTAGCCGAAACAAATAATGGAGTTTTAGAGCCTTCTCAGAATATTGTATGACATAACATCTTTCATTCGCCTTACCATCTCTCCTCGGACAGAGACGAGCCATTGTATCGTCGTTGAGGAGGGTATGGGCGTGTGTCACTCGGACCGATCGCACACACACAGTATCGCATCCAAATATCGAGAATCGATTTCCACCGGTTCGTGATAAAAATGTGTATTCATCAGGCTCTTCCGTAACAGGCCGTATCAATCCGGGGCCATCTATCGACAGGGCCACCCTCGAAATAGTGCGATCGCTATCCGCGAGGCCCTGATTGTGACGGATGGCCGACCAGAGGGCGGAGGCAGAGGCAGAAGCAGAGGGTCCAGCACTCAGGTGCCTCAGGCCCCGTTACCTATGGAAATTTTCAATTAAAACTTTTCCCACTAAAGCCCGCGGACCATTAAAGCGTTCCGAATGTTCACATTTTAATTGACGTGTTACACTTCAATTATTATGATTATTATTAAACATATGGCGTTGCAGATGTACAACACTATTTGTACATATCTTCGATGTATTCTCAACCATATATTCAAAACGCCATAATGCGAAATCGACCGGATTTAACCGGCGCATTTCGGATTCGATCCCGTGCAGCCGAGCGTACCGAAAGGCTGATTCCAAATAAAGATTCCGCCCCCCACCCCACGCCGAATTTTACCTCATCCCCGAAAAGTTTGGGGTATTCGTTAAAATTCAATTCTTTCTTTCCTGTGTACGGTAGGAAAAAATCTATTGCCCCGCATGACGTTCCGTCTATACACGATTCATTACTATATAAATTAGCATAACAATACCGGGGGCTTATGATGGATTGCCGACAGTCACGCTAGCCGGTGTCTTGAGACTGTTTTTTTTTCTGTTATTCACCACTGACATTTTCCTGTAGTGTTTCCTATTAAATTGTAATAAAAAAGTGTGAAGTATTTCCGGCAGGGCAAAGAAAAAATGAGCAAAGACGCCCGAGGGCAACCGCGAATGCAGTGCTATTAAAATTCTGGGGGGTGATGATTGATAATTATTTTTTCTAAGAAAATGAAAATATAACACTACTGTTTATTTATATATATTTAATTAAATTAATTTAAAAATGTTTACCACGATTTTGTTAATACGATACGATGAACGAAAGCTTCAAAATTAATTTAATTATCGCATTTTTTTAAGTAAGCCATTTATTATTTTTACTTTAACAAGACACATTCAAATAAACGAAGAAAATACCACGAACTCACGTTATTTTCTTAGATGGGTTATTTATTACATTATTAAAAAAATATTCTGGAATCTCATCAGAAAAATTTTAGCGATGAGAGATTCTTACACAACCTTATTCGACATAAAAATACGTGTTGATTATATAATCTGTTTTTTAATCAATCCGTCACGATGGCTCGAAAATAATCCAATCGCCCAAAGGGGGTATAAATATAATTAACAATAGACCCCAAACATTCTTTATCAATATCTTGACCTTTGTTTTTAATAGATTATTCTATGAATAAAAATAGAGTTCTTGTGTCACTAATACGTTTCACTCGCACTTAACATCGTACCAGATGCAAGCGAGAAAAAACATCACGCCTGTACCAACAAAGCGAACATTGTTTTTATTTATAATATTTATTCTTTAGACTTTTTTGGACAAATACAAAAAGTATGTGATACGTAAGATTTATATTAAAAGAGATATTAGAGAAAAATCTAAAATTTGTGATCCCAAATAGAACTCATCGGCACGCCTAAGTATTATACATTTTTTTATTGTTCTTATCCGTTTTATACGATTATTTAACATTGTGGTATAAATAATCGTATAAAAAGGATAATAATAAAATACCAATCAATAAATTATACGGAATATTATTTATACATAAGCAAAAAATAATACTTAGAACACGTTTAATATGTAAGAATCAAATGAAGCTTAATTATTTTTGTTGATGCATTTCGTATTATTAAAATATCTGTTACCGGTATTTCTGTGGTTTAAAGGTTGTTAATATGTTTTAGAATTCTATGGAATTTTAAGTTGATTCTAGGTTGGGATCATAAGAGAGAAAATACTCCATACCCATAGAAAATTGCAATCTCTCGTGATTTAATCAGCTCTTAGTTGGTATATATTTAAAATATAGTATTTGTTCTTTTAGTGGACCGCGTTATTTAGAAAATAAATAAAATAAAAAATTACCTCTCGTGAAGCTTTTTAAAAAGATTGCCGTAATAAAATTAAATTACTCATTCAAGGGGTTTACAAGTTTCTTTTGAAAAACGTTTTTCTTTAAGGGTTTGCTTCAAAGACCTAGAAACGAAATAATAAAAAAACAGTCAGAATCTTAAAATTTACCTTCTCGATTTTGTTGTTTTAGAATTATTTCGTTTTTTATTTTATCCTGATCTAGTAGCATATCTTACGGTTTTATTGTCCTATTTGAATAATTAAAAATAACATCGACATTTTCTGAATTTTACTCATAGATCATAAATTTCAGTTACATATTTAGTGGTATACTTTAAATTAAACATGTGCCAATTATAAAGGTTTATTTCATTATAAAAATGGTTCTTACATAATGAATAAATATTTAGAATGTCCAACTGGTCTTCACGTGCACACATACTCGACTTTCCTGTTCATATGCAATAAATCATTGCATTGTTTGAAACCCGGCGAACATCGAACGGAAAATTGTCGAGGGTTTGTGACCACTGCACGGAAGCCATCTAATTTACGATTTCACATAGTTTAGCCACAGTTTGTATTCGCGCCATATTTTATTGTTGCCATAGTATCAAAATTGTTTAGATCGCTGAAAAAAGCACGATTTATTAAATATGCAGAAACGTCACACGACCCGCTTGACGCACACAGCGGCCATTTGTTCGACAATTCCGCAAGGCCCTAACCCGGAACAACGATCTCTTAAGTTCACTTCCGTTCGTGTGTTATTATTGTTGCGAGAAGTTGTGCCGTGAAACAGCCCCGGGGCTGTTATTGACGAACACAATCCCCTAGTCTCGTGTTCCTCCCCGAAATACAACAGGAGGACCGGAAAATTTGGAGGGGGGTGGCGGTAGGTTCTGCCCTCCTCCTCTTCCCCCCTAACCCGACTCATACACCAGGCGCTCGCAAAGAGTAAATTAATTAGCATGAGTTTGCTACGCCGATACGAGCACCGTATCAGTTTTCAATTCGAGCTTCTCGTTCTCCTCTCCCAACCTCCTAACTCCTGTAATAATGGCCGATTCATATTCGCACCGATATAAAATATGGGGAAACCCTTTCGGGGAGAGAAAGAAGGCGATGCCTGATCAATATGGCCGATTGAATTACGTTAAGTTATTTGTGAAAACGAACCGGGAAGCTGATAATTAATGTAATTCGCGGTTTGGCCGTTAAGTTACAGGGTTTAGCATCGTGGTAGCGAACATTATTTATTCAAATAATATTATAATTACTCATACAGCGGAGACTAATCGATTCTGAACACTTAAAAATGACATATCTTTGTTCTTTTAAACACTGTTTTTAATGAAAATGTATTGTTATAGCCCTCAATCTTTTTATGTAACATTTATGAATCATGAAATTTTGCTATTTATTAGTTTGAATAAAATCCATATATAAAAAAAGGATTTTGTTGATTAACGCGTATTTTACGCTTCTATAAATGTTCAATCAAATTCGGATCTGGACTGTTTTCACTACACGTTAATTATTTTAATTTAAATATTTATTAATTCTCGAAACTAGTTAATAGAATAAGGATATTTGTGAATAAAATCTATTTGGAAATTCGCATTCTAAACATCGAAATAATTTTATTTTTAAATAAAGCTTTTTAAAACAGATAGTTTATAATTATAGATTAATTGACGTTCATCTCAACATTTTAAAAATCGCTAACCCAGTGGTAACTTTCATTATTTTATCACCCTGAATGGTAGATACAGTTTACTATATACGCTTCTGATATACAGGATATTTTTTTGTTTAATTTTTCTCTAAATCATTGAACTTTATTATATAATATAAATATACATATATTCAATTTTTAGCCATTTCTCTAATTGACGGTTTTGCAAACATTTTCTGCAATTGAACACTTCGAAAGTCGGGAAATTATAACAAAACACTTAAGTTTTTATACGTTGGATAACTCATAATAGTAAAAATAAAACAAAAAACGTGTTTATAAAACATTTGTTATTTATTGAGTAATTATTTTCAAAACATCATATAAAAGTATGGGTAAATAATGCTTTTGATGATGATATTAAGTCCTTAAATCGTAAATCTTCTTGATATGAGATAAAATATTGTTAAGTTGAATTTTTATATTTTGCATGTCGTCAACCTTGTTTCTACACATTGACTTTGTTGTAGCATAATAAGATAATCCTAACTCTTATATACACCCATCCTTCGCTTAACACGGAATATAGGTTCTGCTAGATTACCGTGTTAAACGAAGCCGTCTTAAGCGAGAATAACAAATGTATGAAAAAGAGAGGATACATTATTTTTTTTAAATATTAAAGAAATAGGTAGATAGAACTGAAAATTTATTGAAACATTATGAACATAGAAAAAAGATATTTATTTCAGATAAACCATTATATTTTTACATTTTAAATGGACAGTTGTCATCCAGATATACCCTAACCAAGTCCTTTGAAATCTTGGCCAAAAGTATCAGTCTACAAAGCAAGATTTAATTTTAAAAAAAAAAATCCACAAAACTGAAACCGTGTTAAAGCGAAACCGTATTAAGCGGGTATCGTGTTAAGCGATGGATAGGTGTACTTGCTACTCACAATAATAGCTTGTTTTGACGGATTGGGATACCCTTTTAAAAAAACTTTCCCAGAAATCATTTAATAGTAGCTATTTATATGTTTGTTTCAAATCAAAGTCACCATTTAAATGAATTAGATTTTATAATTATTTTGCACTCAGGAATCATCCTAGTTTACGGAAAATATTTTAAAATAGTAGTTTTTTATGTTATGTAGGTGCTCTAAGAAATATACAAAATTTATTTCATTCAAACTTTCTTGAATGACATAAAAACAAAGATATTAGATTTAAGTGATAAAATCCAAAATTGTTTTTTTTTTTTTTCAAAAGTTGTAATTTAATCTCTTGTATTACATATTGTAATGCTATTTTCTTGTAATGATAATTAAACTCTGTTACACTTTTAAAAAATATCAATCATGGATGATTTGTTAAAATTTTAACATTTTTTTTTGCCTATTTATTGTCCTAAGAGTACTGTATCACTGAATAGCCATCTTATTTCTATAATACAATACCTTTAATTATGTTTACTAATAATTTTATCGCACAAACTATTAAATAATCTGATTAAACCCTCAAAAATATAAATTTATTCCAATTTTGATTGCCATAATTAATTTCTATCCCAATCTCCGCCTGTACCTAAATACTTGACGTCATAAACATCGGTGAAGATTGACCATCAAACGCCTTTCAATATGAAGTCAATGTTTAAATGTGTTGTAGCGTGTAAAATCATTTCAAGTTTTAGCTGAATATCTTATCAGGTCTTGCGGAACACTAGAATTCCGCGGAATATAGTTTGAGAAACCCTTTTACTTTACTTTAATATATTATTTAATATACTATACTTTAATATTTTACTTTAATATATTTGAAAAAAAATAAAAAAACAAAGGAGTCATAAACTGATTCCAGAACAAAGGAGTCATAACATATATGTCAGTTTATCGATATTAGCTCCAATTGTTTATTTTTTTTATTTTTAAAAATACATTTTAAAAATATGAAGCTGCGTTTAATACTAACGCAAAGCATACAGCCCATTCTCACATATCTTCGCCATCCAGAAATCTTCATTACACGAAGATAGGTCGGTGTTCAGGCCATTAAGTCACTTAAAAATGATAATATACGTTGATTAACAGCCACCATCGCGGTTCGTAAAGCATGTCTTGTCTGCGCTTAACATTTTGCAGCAAATGCAGTGTCTTGGCGTGGATACTTAATGGGATTTACCGGGACAGTTAAGACGCTCTTGCTTAAAAAATCACACTGCCATTTGTTCTGGGGTGTCTCGGCAGTTAGTCAAAGTCTCCGGTTGCTATCGGACAGTTTATCATTTTCATTATCCGCATGCGCATGCGCTTCAGTCGTTTCAGACATAAATCAGCAGACCACGGTGCTCCTTCTTTTGATGTTGCCGAACATGTGACATGCATTTGAGCATGCTCATGCCGAAGTAATGCCGCACCGTCATCTATCAAACCCCCTGGGACGCGTTATCAACCGAGCAGGGTACGTGCCCCAGTCAGCAAGTATCATCCCTGCTTATTGTTTCGGATGGGAGGATCGGGAGGGATGGATAAGGAAGTCGGGAACAGGGGGCCTACTAGCTGCAGAGGAAAACTGCGTGGTGTGCTCTTTGAGGGCTATCCGATATCTCTTGACACCTGTTGGGTCTTAAGTGTCTTATTTATATTGAAATAATACATGTTTATGTTATATTTTAAAAATATTTATAAATAAACTCATTTCACGAATTATTCTAAAATATTTTTAATATTTCGACGAGCAATAACAATCAATTACTAAAAATAATTTTTACAATATGAAAAATAAAATAGGGATATTTCTTTAAAATAATCAATTTCCTAAAAAACCATTAATCCGTAAATAAACTTCATTTTATTTATACAATTTAGAATATTTTATGAAAATCTGTAAATGCAATGCAATTAAAATTCCCAAAAAATATATAAACAATATGTAATATATTTTATAATTTTTATTAACATCGCCTATTTGTTATAAATAAATATATTATATTACGTATTACGTTTATTTACATAACTGTGCACAAATTAGAAATAAAAATTTGCTTTTACGGAATAATCGTTGTACATATATACTAAATTATTCATTGATTAAATAATATTATATTTTTTTAATATAAACAAATATTATTTTAAAACGTGTAAATTACTTTGCTGTTTTTTTATGTTAATAAATCAATTAAAAATATTTGTGTTCAATGAAATTCAGTTATTTAAAAAAATAGTTGATGTGAAGATAATTTTTGTAAAAATTCTTAGAAATGTTTCACGGCAACCGACCATTTTTGTTTTGGAGAAAAAAAATCTTAAATAAGACTAAAGAAATAAATTTATTTGCACGGTAATACTTAGAGACACGTATTTTAGCATCTATTTAAAAAAAAAATAGCGTTTAAAATAACAAATTTAAGCATGAATTTCGCGTTTATTTCTAATTACGAATCTTAGCTAAAGCAAGTCTAATTTTATTCATAATTTTAAACGGAGCATAATAACATAATTGATATAAAAAAATATCTTGAAATTAAATAGGAAATATGAATACACCAACTAAAAAAAAAATTATATAATGATTAAAATCTCTAATAAAGTTTATCATCTACATGCTACAATGATGGATTTGTTTCATCTAGTACGTCGATCGCCACCAAATTAAAGTGCATTGCACTAAAACCGGTTCCCAGTCAACACTCCATTTGCAGGATAACTCAACCTGGATTAGCTGGGCAGCATTGCTGGAATCCTTCTGTGGGTTTCCATCTTGTAGTTGCAAGTAAAAGCTGAATAGGCATTAAATCTAATTCCCACTTTTAACATTATATAATAAATTCCTCCTGTAATTTTCCAGGCTAATAAGCAAAGGTAAGCTCTTATTACTGATATCGTTTCACTCAATTTGAATTCTATATCTACTCCCAGCCAAGTACGGGCTTGAATAGATGATTTGAAGCTCCATAAAACACATCTTGCTCCATTTTATATTTAAAACTGTGGACCTGAGGCTCTTTACAACTTTTCTGAAACTGACTTAAGAATATCTACTTAATTTAGCTCTGGTGTGTCTGGTCTGTTCTTACATGAAATCAATTCCAGAACAAAATGCCACCTATGCTATAACTGAGAGAATCTTTTATCCCATAATTTGCATCCTCTACAATGGGAAAAAGGCATTGAAGTTCCTTCTAATTTATCAAATAAATTCACAGCTTATATCGTATATCCTACAATAAATTTATACTGAATCTTTTAATGTGGTTTTAATCAGATCTATATAACTCTATAATTCCTCCTTTGCTACACTTTTACATCAAGCAAACAAGCATTAACCTATGCATGTGGGTAATCAAGTAGATAATAGATAAAGAGAGCTGGACTCATAGAATCTGAGGATTCCCTTTAGTCATTCTTCAAGAAAATCGATATATGGAAAATTTCGCAATTATATCGCATTTATCGCTTCTATCGCTTCTATGTCGCATTTATCTAGTAATACTCTACTCATTTATTTAATAATTTGACTACGATGGATAGATGGCATAACAGAAGGATTGCAGAGCGCTTTTCACCCATATAAAAATTCGATGAAGATTCTAAAGATGCAAGGGGAATGAGTCTCTCACACTAAAATTTCAACGGTCTCGTACCATGACACCAATATTTTTTTTTAATTATTACAGTAATATTGATATTTATATTATTTATTTTTTTATAATTACTTAGTCAACGAAAGACGGTTCGATCTTAAAATATGTAGAATTTATTTAATTTTGTAAATACGCTTGTTATGGAAATAACGCTTATAAAATAGAAAATGTTTTCCGTATTTTATTTGTGTAAAAGATAAAAGATTTGATTCAAAATTAAAATAATATTAAATTAATCTGAGTCTTAGATTTTGCCTGACAAGGCTGCTTGCGACTCTGTCATATTCCTGAAGATTAAAAGTAATATGAAAGAATGACTTATTACCCCACATTGGGGATATAAAAACAGAATCGCTGTAAAAGTCTAACACCATACCAAATATGACATTTTTAAAGTTATCCAAAGATTAGAAATAGTGCTATTTTTTAATTATCATTGATTGGAAGTTGAAATTCAAAAATATTCTAAGAAAAATGTCGTATCATTTGCATTGACTTATCTTTTTAATATCATGCTTATTTATTTGAATTTTAAATAATTATTATTCATTTGTTTAAATATATGATTCAGTTTTATATATGATTGAATGAGAGGATGGAGATATAGGATGGCATGAGAGGATGGAATGTAAAAATGTAAAAGGTGTGAATCATTTAGCAGATTGCTAATTATTGCTAAATAGTTTATTATTATAACAATAGCTTAAAAACATATACTGACCGTATGTATATTATTTGAAAAATTATTATTTTGATTTAAACACCCAAATTTGTATTAAATTCGTATTATTTATGTAGCTAGATCCTTTTAAACGTGTACATAACCACACATATCCTTTTTGCAGTGCTAACAGAGGATCCGCGGTTCGCCGAGCCGATCCCCAACGTGACGGTCGCCCTGGGCCGAGATGCTAATCTGCCCTGTGTTGTGGAGAACCTCGGCACCTACAAGGTAATAAATTTTCACAGCCTTTAATAATAAATAAATAAATATTTATATAAATAACAGTGACGTGCGGTTGGCCCACATCCCCCCCCCCCTCGACCGGCGTCGCCTTCAAATATTCATCGCCGGAAAAACGCGTAAGACTTTTGACACGTACATTACCGTTTGCCGGGAAACGGGGGGGCGGGGGCTAATTGAGTTTTCGTGTGTGTGTGTTTACTAATTCATCGAATGTATTGCGAAAGTTGTAATGTGTAGCCGTGCAGACGGGCGTTGCCGGTAATGATGATTCGCGATGGAAATCTGTTTTAAATCGCTGCTGGGTCAGAGTGAAGCCAGTGATTTAATCCTGCTCATATTGCAATATTAATAATAATAAATATATCATAAATACGTAATCAATCCAATTTAATTAATAATGCCAAAGAACTCGTGAAATATTTATGCTATCGTATTTTTTATTCATTTATAGCCTTCTAAATATATAAAAAGTATTTTTACTACATTTATAAATAGTATATAAGCTAGAAACTCCTCATAAAACCGTATTTTAATTATGCACAGCCTGAATCAAGAAGGATTGTTGTGTTCGCAGATAATATCAGTATCAATTTATTATAACAAAATAATATTTGGGTAAATAATACAAGCTTTCTTTATTTAAATCGTAATAGTCGTACATATATTATTACCTTTCATTAGTTTTATACAGTTCTGTCCTTGCATTTTTCTCCAATACTTTTATTTAATTATTTGTCATCATTAAACTAATGAATATTCAAAATCATTGGTGAAAATCTTTAAATCTTAATTAAAGATATTTTTTATATTACCGTCAACATAACCCTGCATAGAGTTGACTAGAAGCCCAATTGAACTTTGATAAATACTCAACAAAAAAGTGCAAAAATATGTACATGTTGGTGTAAACACATCCTTGTGTGCATAAATAAATCTGGTCTCTAACGGATTTCTCACCACAGAAGCCAGTATACCCTGGGAAGGAAAACCCTAATCTGTTGACCAATAATCGGTCTAGTCTCGATACTTTCGCTCCTCTTCCTTCTTTCTAGGGACCTCTCTCTGGGGAGGTCTTTCCCATGATGAAAGGATTGCTATTGCGCGATAGGGCTAATAATCACTTTTTTTTGGCTACTTGGGGACTCGTTTTGGGCAGATGTGCATATGTATGCCTGTGTATATCTATATAGGTGTGCGTGTGTGGTCGCTCGCTACTCGTCACTCGTGACTCGCTAAAAGCAGATAACGCCTTATAGAAGAGAACAAACGAATACCGAGGCAAACCCCCTCCTACTTGCCTGGACACAGTTGAGAGGGTAAAATCCGATACCAACATGGTAGAAGATGTACGTCCAATGCCAGCAATGGCCAAGAGAGGGAAACTCTTTACAAAAAACCGCATACCAAGACAGCTCGGGTCCCCGCGGTATGGACACGAAAGGGGAGCCCTCACGTCACGTGTGAGACTCAGGTTGCTTTGGCCTCAACTACCATGCGAGAGTTTGTTAAGGCACATGCCCTAAGCGATTGATAGCCTTGTGACTGGCAAATGATGATGATGATGATGATATTATATTAGAAAGTGTAAATTCCATATATTTATATTATGAGATATTTAAAGGTTTCGTTTGCGTAAATATAAAAATATTGACATACGTCAATCAATTCAGGTATTTTTTTAACTGTCAACAAATTTATTATGCAAAAATCATTTTATATGATGAAAATGGATTTATGCTACTTTCAATAATAAAAAAATATAAAAAACGATCAATATCATTAATATTTTAAATTGTATGGGAATTAACTAAAATCATTTTTTTTTGCTAATTAATTAAAGTAATATTGTAATGGCTCTGTTTTAGTACGAAATGTTGTTTACTTGGTAAATATAACTAAAACCAAACTTATTCCTCTTTTACGCTTACGTTAATGTTACGTTTTGTTAATTAGTTATGGTGAATCGGAGGTATATGAGGGAATAAACTCATCATTTCTCCATATTTCTCACTTCTTGTTATGTATGAGTCTTGAAGTTGTGTTCATTGCTGACATAGGTATATTGTTTTTAGGCCTTCCTCTTTTTAAACCTTAACCAGAGTTTGTATTTTTTTTCTGTTTGATATCGCTTTTTTTACAAATTAAGTTTTTCACAAAAAAAAATACTTTTGATAACATGATAATGCTATTGTAGTACAGCATTAACAGTAAGAGTTTGAATATTATCCGGACTATGACTGTGGTATAACATATTTTTTTCCAAAAATAGAGAAGTTATAGAATTAACTATTTTAAAAAATAACAACCCATCTTTAATTTTTTTGTGTGAAATCAATTATCTCACTTATAATTTTATTATATATTATGCTAAATTTTAGGAATATCAAATAAACAATTCCTATGTTTTAATCTATCTTTTACGATGGCTTGAAAACAACCGTGTCGTCCGTAAGGGGTTTCTCAAAATCTAAAGATATCGACGAAGAATTCATCAATATCATGACATTTTTAAAAAAAAATGGATTATTCCAAGAATACAAATAGTTATTCTTGATATGCTTCATTATTTGCTCGATATTTTGATTTTTTAACTAATTAATATCTCGGCAATGTCTGGCTGCAGAGATCGCAGCACGTGTCACTCGCACTCAGCATATTGTACCGGATGCGAGTAAGAAAAAACATCGCGCGCCTGGCAACACAAGCGAATATTGTTGTTTTTTATTTATAATATTTATTTTATTGAGGTGTTGGATTTATATTATATGTTTTTGAGTTTATATTACGTGTTTTTTTCGTTTAAAAAAAACAATAAAAATATTTATTCGTTTTAGGAATACCACGTAAATCGGTTTGGTATATATTTGTTTTTTTAATAACAGTTTTTTGATGGCATTAATCGATTGAGACGTTTTATCTTAACAAGACCATATAAATATTTTATGGCATTTTCTTATGTTGAAATTAGACAGATAGATTTTACTTCTTTTTCATCGGAGGGTTTTCCATCCCAAGTTTCCGTGAAGAAAGTAGGTCCACATAATTTTCAAAAGGTTACCCATCAATATAATTATACGTTGATTTCTCAATTTCTTATTAAATAAAAATCTTAAATACTTTAAAATCTTCATATTTTATATTTCGGAAAATAATATTTGTATTAGATTTTTGCGGTATTAATATTTTTTATTGCACGAATTATTTCTAGATCTAATGCTTGCAATTTACTAGTATATAGGAAAATTTACTTTTAATTCAAATTTATTGAAATTTTAAATATTTCATAAGATAATTGCCGTAAAAAAATATAATCGCATATTAAATGTACTAAAATGAAAAATGACTAGAGAAATTATACGCAAATAGAGAAAAACTTGAATTCCGGACACCTAAAATAGAGATTCATTGTATTAAACATTTTTTAATGGAGAAATTTAGATACTTATGCTATTTTGTAATCAGTAGTAAAAAATATATATATAAAGAGTGTTTTTATATATTGCAATTTTTTTTCAATTAAATTCGTATGTCATGAAATATCATGTTTTTTAAAGTATGTTTTAAAAATATTCAGACGATATACAATTTTTAATTATATAAAGATATATTTTTTATATCTTTTAAAATGAAGAATTTTTGTGTTAATCTAGTTACACGAGAAAATGTTGATTTAGTATACACGGAGGAATTCCAATGCTTTGTTCTCGTTTTCACTATATTTTCAATTTGCAACAAAAATTCGTTTTAATAGAAAATTGTTATTCATGACGTAGCCATGGCGAAATTCTGAGGAGCGTGCAAATTTTTCATGTCGATAAATTGAATGTTGAAAAAAAAAAGATTTTTTTTGTCAATAATTAAAACATTTTCTGGCGCGCCGTGTCCCTGATTTAGGGAAGGCTTTCAGGGCGGGTTTGAGGTTAAGTCATGATATGCATTATCATTAATTTGGCCTTTGTACCTTGGCGTAACGTACGGGCCGCGCCGTGTGTGCGTGATATTTTAATGTGTTATTAGCTAACCGCGGTCCTGAAAGTGAGACGGCCGCGCTCAACGGGTTATTGTACATTAGCTCGCTAATAAATCGAAAGAAGTATTTAATTAGGTATTTACGTGAAAATCGAGCCATTATACCCTACTTTCGCATACAATGGATTGCCATTTAAACGAGTTTAAAGACTCCAAAAAGGAAACGCAAAGATTTTAAATATTATCCCGACAATAAAATGTATTTCGCATTTAATGATTTTTTTTTAATAAGGTATTCATAAGATTTTTTCATAAAGATGTCTAATTATAAATGCGTTATATATTTCTCAACTTGACTAAATATTTTAATTGATACTATTCGGTATCATTCGATTTTTTTTATCTACATACATGTAGTTTTACTTTAATCTTTATACAATCAATTCTCATCTTACAACGGTATAACTCTTTTAAAGTATTATGATAATATTTATGAAATTTATTTTAGAGCATTTTCATCATCTGTGCTCTTTTTTTATGATCTAATAGATTTTTGTTTAATTGGTTTTATAAAAAAAAGTAGTTAAATAAAAAAGATGACGCATTATCAAAGTTCTATTGATATTTTGGTGTATAATTTTAATTTTTTATGTATTTCAATATTCATCTTAACAAAAGCTGTGGCTATATTTTTAGCACATTTTTTACAGCTCTTCGAGTTTTTTTATAATATGAAAGCTGATATAGAGAAAAATTAAATTATAAGTTGAAATAAAAATACATAAAAAATTTAATTATTATAAATAGTATAAACAAATCATCAGCGCATATCGTTAAAAGTTTCACTTCATATTTTCTAAAAAACTATTATTTTTGAAGTTTAAAATTGAGCACTTTTCCAATCAGAGTTTAATAACTAGCGCGTGTGAATAGCTTATAAATGTTCTGACACTTGTTTTAATAACATTTTCCTGAAAATTCCGGGCTTATTATGATCTCAGTTTATAATACGGATAGTGTATAAATCTATTCTACTTCCTTTAATTAGTTATTATCTCTAATAAAACTCTTCGAAGATATAGAAGAATATTTTAATGTCTGATTTTTTTTGTTCCTTAAATTACTTTTCTAAGCTAATTTTTTATTTTATATTATAGATTGTTGTCAAAGATGATGCAATTAACTGTATATTTTTAATAAATTACTTAAATTGTAGTTACTTTTAGATTATTTACATTAATTCAAATCTTAAATAGTATGTCAAGTATTTCAGAACATTTGTATAAATATTATTAACATTTTCAATGCAATTTATTGCCTATTTCGTTAACATTATTTCATATGTCCTAAAGTTAAGGGTTATATATAACACTGATTATTCAAAAAAATGCTCAAATATAGAAATGCACCCCAACGTCATGGAGGACCCTAGTGATCTCATTATATAATATAAGGGATTTAAATTAAACCTTAATTTAAAATTAATGTTATTATTGTAAAAATAATTCAATTACTCTCGGTACATTTTTTTACATATTCAATGAAAAGTTTTCTTTTCTAAAATTTATCCGATGCATAATTATGATTTTTGTTTAAAATAAGTATGTTTCATTTACTATATTTAATGATTTATTTTAAATAACTTTTAAAATATTAAATGCAAAACGTAACATAAAAAAGCGTATAGTTTCCGGTTCGATAAAGTTCGTTTCCTTATTTCCGATATTTCCCATGGGAAGAGCGGTGGATTTGTCGGAGCATAGGAAACGAACCGCCATGTTATGTATATTTTAACACAAACACATACGTTTATTAATATTTATTAAAAACGTAGTAAATAATTCTATTTATTGTTTTATCGCAATATGTCGCAGCATACATATGGATCCGCGTGCCGGATGAAATTTTCTACAGCTCCACACACAATATGGCGGACTCCCAGACACAGGACATGAGTTCAAATAAGAAATAAAATCCAAAATAAAAACAAGGAAAAAGCGCACACAAGGAGAAAGAAAAACAAAACGGACTCTGGGCTCAAGATATTCAATATTCAGTTGCTCGGGGCAAGAATTCACCCCTTGTAAATCTTCGCCGGTGGAAGCATCCAGACAAATGGGGGCAAGACTGGGAATTTTTTCTTGCCTCGACGAAAAATAAAATAACGCCGTACTATATATAGGACGGCGAGGGGTCCCGTTCGAGTTTTAAATTTTTAATCGAGCCGGAAATCGATGTTTATGGGGATGAATGGCCGTCGATTATAACGCGATTTTCCGAAGAATGGCGTCGGAAATTATTTCGTTATTTTAAATATGCTAAAAATCCCCCTAATTTTACAGCTAAATAAATAATTGGACGAGGTTTAATAAAGAAATACGCGGAATTTTCTTTAAAAATATTTATTTATTTACCAATAATAATTTTATTCCTTTTTATGTAGTCCCCATGCGATATATTATACTCATATATAAGCGACTTTAATTATTTTTTAAAATACTGCATAAGTTGCATCGGTCATTTGACTCATATTCATCATTCTGGCTAATATAAGAAATTAGGCATATATTTTTAACTAAAAAATTTCAACTAATTCTCACTTATTTGCCACTTAAATACCCACATTTTCCATTTCCATTTAATAGCTAGTTAAAGAACACCGAGTCTATTAGAACCTATTATATGCCTATGAATAAAGGAAACATCTAATATCGGGACTAGTATCAAGATACGTCAGGGACAATTAAGCACAAAAGTTGTAGCAATTTAACTCTAACATTTAAAAAAATTAAAAATAATTAAAACAAATATTTATTGTACACAGTCCTAGTTAAATTATGGAATATTTTTTTAACTGCCTATTATTAAAATAAAAGAAAATATCAACGCTGAAAAGTAATTTAAGTTTTTATTTATTTATCTATAACAAGATTGCTTTCCACTGTTGATTTTTATTCGGTTGTTTCATAAGACTGCGTTTTTTGTGATTCGTTTTTTTGTGATTCGTTTTTTTGTGATTCGTTTTTTTGTGATTCGTTTTTTTGTGATTCGTTTTTTTGTAATTCGATTATTTTTATTTAAAAAAATCAAAAAATAAATCGCGTTATAATTTTAGGTAAATAAATATACTCCATTTTTTCTACATTTAATCTAATTTAAATAATAATTGTTTTTTTTAAACAATAAATAAATTATAAGTATTTGGTTTTCGCTTAAAATGTATTGCGTGGATTTAAAATGCTAATAGTCACTTTGGAGCAATGTCTAGAGAATATGATAGAAAAATAATAAGTTCCTGAGAAAATCTATTGATTTTTTCTATGGTCTTTTTTGATAGGCGTAGGGCAGTGCTGTCCTGGTGTAAAATTACCGTTCCTCAATTTTTAACGGCTAGGTTTTTTAAAGTAGGAGCCTCTTTCAAACAAGCACAATATGTGTCGGTCATAATTGTCTGCCACCAGTTCATAATAAATCACGCTCTTTATATCCTACCAAACGCATAACATGATCTTCATAGGATCTATTTTTTTTCTTATGGCATGAGTTAGGTGTTGATTGGCTCTCATCAACGATTTCTTGTGATTACTGTGAATTTCTGATCTACTTCGACACCTACCTTCAATCACATTAGACCTACCATAACTTGGTAAATCTTTATTGTCAAAATTTCCAGAACGATTTTTTTTTAACTACAATTTTTAACTGTTTTTTTTAGTAATGAATTTTACTATTATTTATATATTAATTCTATTCTTCGTTTTTGCAACATAATGAAGTGTGCCCTTGTGTTTTAGGTTTTTTTCTCCATTGATATTAGGCTTAGACCACATAGTCTTCGATAGCATGTTTTAATCCTGTTTGGAGTAGAAAATGGGCGTTCTGCTGACGCAGTAGTACTTGGAATAGTTAAAATTATTTTTCCTAGTTTATAAACTACTTAAGATTATTTTTTTTCATGAACTATACTAATTTTTGAAATTTCGGAGCATGAATTATTAGCGGTAAGCTCGTTTCTTAAACGTAAATAATCAAGCAATGTTTCATATTTTTTTTTAAGATTATTAATTAAACTATTTGAATTTTTTTCTTTAAATTGAGAAGTATTCTAATTATGACGATCGGTATTCGATTTGATTGCATGCGCTCTCAAGTATTGTATTAAACAACAGATCGAGTAGACGAATGTGCTGCGACTTAACAGCACGTCTTTGGCCGTTAAACTGCATACAAAAACATTAGTTTCGCTCGCTGAGACTCTACGCCCACATAGACGATGGTAATGTATGCGGTTAGCCACGTATAAGGTCGTGCAGTGGTCATAGAGAACGCCTTGCCCAATACCGTCACATGCGTATACGATATCCTGCCGGCCGTTTACAAAAATACTTTAAATAATAAATATTCAATCCTTAAATATATTTTTCATGTTCTATATTTTGCGAATATGCTGAATGTGCGCCCTTGATATTTTTAACTAATGTTTAAATAGTTTGAGATTTACTTTGTAACGATCTAAAATGTGTTCGCTTCATATTGAACACATACCGGCGCAATACTTGGTAATTCTAGTACATTCAAAAAATAAAAGTTGCATTAAAGTTTGGTGTAATCCCGCTTTATAAAGGATTTAAGGCTTAGTTCGCTCCTTTACCCGTTCAGGTCACATATGTTGTTTCTCTCCACGGGCATACACGACCCCCGCCCCACCATCCACCCCCGTCTTGCTCACAGGATCCGCAAATCTTTATTGAACTCCTCGCTTCCGGTGTTTTGCTTCCGGAATATTTTGTCCATGAAACACCTTACGTGGTCATTTTTGCCAGGTGAGATTTCAACAAAAGTGGATACGGACAAATCCGTGCTACGTTCTCTGCGCAATATGTCGGAGATATTTGCAAAACGTATACAAATTGAATAAATAATATATGTGGATGCTGCACACTGCGTCCTATATTGAATACAGCACGAAATATATTAAATCCGGATATCGGCGGCAAATACGGAGGGTACGTCGCTTCTAGCTCATTAATTAACACCGTGGCCAGCTTAGCTCGATGCATTGATCAGACGTACATGGATGCCGTCCTCCATGTCTATCAACATCCGGTCCACGGCAATATAATCTTTTCTCGCGATATATATTGTAGATACGTAATGCCGGCTAAACAAGTTAGTGTAAACTTGTTACGGCATATCAATCCACGCCACTAGAGATACTTTTTCTTTGGCAAAGCTCCCTCCACAAATAAAAGCGGGATTAGCACGAGAGCTTTGCAAATAGACCCGGAGCCCATTAATCGATGGCCCGTGCATTGAATACTATTAGGTAATTGAAAGGACTTTATGGGCACACTTTTTTTTTAATTTTTTTTATCGACCAAATTTATCGGCCACTATCTCTTCGCCCTATCAATAGCCGATAAAGTTCTATTTCCATTAGTGCCAGTGTAAAGCGGGCCGGGGGTAAGAAAGGTGAGGGAGATGGAGATACTCAGACGGACGACCTCTCTATTGAAAATGGTCCACATTGATTTCTATTCAGAAGAGCAATCATAAATTGCATTAACTCCTTTGTGTGACACTATAAAAATGCAATTTGATAATAAATGCTACATTACTATAAAAATAATTAAACTAATATAGTTTAGATGCTGGATACGGGCGAAGATGACATATTAATATCGTTTCAGTGTATAGCTTTAGACTTGGTTTCTGGCCATTATAAAATATAATATAATAATCAATTAGTTTGAATAATGTATTAAATGCATAATTAATAATGTTCCAAATTAGTTATTTTCAGTATGCGGTCGATAACCTTTTTAAACTTTACGGTCACATTAAAATGTATTATTCTGATCAAACATTTTTATCCAGATAAAGTAATGAATAAATAATATTTGAAAATGAACGCCTATCAATACAAAGGAAAATTACTTTTCTCATATGTTAGTGCTTCTAACTAATTTTACAAAATGATTAAATCTCTATTATATTTTATTCTTTATTATAAAAGGTTTATCGAAAGTAATGACAATTTCCATAATAACAGTCATTTTTTACGTTAAATAAAATATAATTATATATATTTTCTTTCATTGTTGAACTAAGGGATGTCCCAATAAAATCATTTGGTGGGCCAAATAAAATCGAAATATTCTATTGCTATCGAAACATTTATTTTTCATTATTGTTTGATATTATTTATTACTAACTAGTTATTTAGATGTCGCACATAGCAGTTGTTTAGCTAAGTTTTCATCAATCTATATGTTTCGACACTTTAATATTATAATTTTTAATATTAAAAAAACGATTTACTGCAAAGTGTGTTTCCAAATGTAGTATTTTATCTTTAAATATATTTTTCTGATAAAACTCGTGTATTTTTTACCTTTGAATGTGGCTTTCATCTCAATGCTTGATTGCAGGTGAAGAAACATTGAAGTCTATAAGTTCCATTTATAAATTTTGAGGCATAGATTCAGGCTTCACTTGAAATGGGGTTGTGAGATTTTCCGAACTCCAACCTAAAATCCTAAATTAAGTCAGAAGTGGCCCGCGGCCTATCATTTATTTGGAAATGGTTGAATTAGCTTAAAAAGCTTTTATGTCCAAAATTATTTCAGTCTGTTTGGTTAACAATATTTTTATATTTATGTTTATTCTATTCAGAATTTACTAAAAATCTTTTTAGGAGAATAAAATATATTAATATATACCGTCGTTTCACTCAGAATTCTGGAGTAAAATTATTTATATAATATAAAAAGTATTTAAATAATTTAAAACACGTTTATATAAATACTGTATTTATTATTATATTAACCCTTACAATTTATTATTTGAAAAAACATCTGGATATAATCATTTTGTAGCGGAATATTATCCGAAATTCTAAATATATAAATATTGATTAACAAAAACTGAAAAATAAAATTAAAATATAATATTTTTTGACTTATAGTTTATTTTTACATCATCCTATATTTTTATTATAGCCGAACTGGAACAGTATATTTTTACCATGACAATATATCAAAATTAATGATATTTTTTAACGATTAACACTCACATTATGCGGAAAACCAATTTATGACGTCGGCAAAAAATAATAATATCGGGCGAAATTCCACACATTCCATTTCTCAGATATATAAACCCGGCTAGCACAACTGGGGTTCATAGTGCAATAGCCGAATTCTTGGAATTAAATCAAAGCCATGCCGTGACCTCCGGAATCTATTCACACAGTTTGACCTCTCAGGGCATGCAGCAGCTCGGTGCGCTCGCAAAGTTCCAGGAAACACTGCCAGCACACATTACGATTAGTCTTTGATCGTTTTTTAGCGTCGAATCACTTTGTGAAACGTGATTAATGCCTTTTGAGTCTTGATCATTATCTGGTAACGAGGTTACTTGAATGAAATACGTTTTTCCAGCTCGCGGGTAGCCGTGGACCGCAACTTAATTAATATTACAATTTCAGAGTTTAAGTAACTGTGAAATTCGATATGCGAAAGCGTGTTTTTGCCTTTTGGCTCTCTTTGCAATGTCATTTCGACGGTAAAATTGTGAATCCTTACGGTACTAACGAGAACCCTTTGTAGGTCTCGCCGTTTTCTAGAATATAAATAAAGATACTTATTTATTAATTAAAATCAAACGCATAAAAATGAACGCAATAATGAAAAACCAAACGTGTACTGAAATTGCTTTAATTAATAAATCTATTCTTCCTCTATTTACATGTAAAAAATTATCAACACCACATTAAATAGATAGAATCTATATAATATATCAATAATATAAAAAAATATTAATTTTGTAACACTAAATATATAAAATTTATAATGATTTGCTATTTTTATGTTAATAAATATTAATTAAATACCCAATTTACGCGGTTTTATATAAACTCCATTCAATTTAAAAGAGTTAACATTTTTTATTCAATTGAAAACATGACGATTTTTTTAATATCTAATATCTTTATTAAATGTCTATAATTTCTCTTCAGCGTAAATCTGAGCTGGATCCATTCGTAAAGGATTTATATTACAAAAATATTATAGGTATCGATAAATTTATTTATTAGTACACACTATGGCCTAGTGTTATACTAGGTCTTAGTATAACACGGTAATATGATTCCACAAACACGTCGTGTAATACAAATCCGTTTTATACTAGGTTTGAAGTTAAATACAAAAATAGTCTTTGCGTTCCAAATAATATCGAAATTTGTTATTATCCTTTATTTTTTTTATTAAACAATCGACAAAATATACATATTTATTAAAAAATCTTATTGAATAACATACATACAATAGATTATTTATTCATAGTCGCTATTACTAACAATTCTATTCAACAATGTTCAACTTTTTTTCGAGATCGGTTGTGATTGTTTATAATTTCGACGAATTCTGGAAAATTTTATGCCAGTAGACGCAATTATCATTGAATTTTAACATTATGGAGTGACAATCGCTTATTAAAATGTTTAAACTATCCTCTACTAGGATGATAATTGTTTATCTTCAGATGACGATTGTTCAGTTCTTTTTAAATTATCGTAAGTTTCAGGTGTTCATATCATAAATCATACCCTTTCATCTTTTCAATCATTACTGAGCATGTACGCGCAGTATTTTTACGATTTTTTTTGTGATCGTGTTATATAAAGTATGCTGTACAAGAAAAATGTTACTAATCATTAATCGTGTTGTATAAACTTGTGTTATACGAGGCCAAGGTGTGCTTATATTAGTTACGAAACTTGTATGTTGGTTTCTAAGATACCTATTGGAATATCGTTAAAATATCTAGCGATATTTATGATTTCCATGTTGCTATTATGTAAATTGTTTGTTTTTAGATTAAATCTATAATTAGTTATTTATTTTTGCTTGTTTTTTAATTGAATGATTATAGTTTAATCTCTTAACAACACTTCAAATAGGATTAAGTCATCAGATAATTATATCAATAATTACATTTTTAAGGTTTTAATTACGCATTTTGAACTTATTGACTGATTTATTATCCTTTCATGTTTTTTTTATATAATTGAAAATATAAAGAACTCCAAAGGGTTCATTTGCGAAAATCCAGAGGTTTAAGAATCATAACGGTTTTGTTTTGATAAAAATAAATCATTTTTTATATATCTTTTATTAAACAAGTAAAAGATCGCCAATCAAACATGTAAAGCCTCTTTGATAGTCAGAAATAATGTTTGCAACTAATATGGATATGAATTTCGAGAATAAATCTACTTACACGATAATGAAAAATTGAGACAATTTGACCAATAAAACAACCCAAGTTTTTGAACTTTTTAATATTATTTTTATTAAACCATCATAATTTATTAATTTATTAGTAAAATTTAAAATATTTTTTAAATTAATATACATACTTTGTTGTATATAATATACATACGGTTGGCAGACTCGAATGCACAACTTTCAAGATTAATTAGGTTTTTTGCATCCTATTTCAAATGGAAGGATTAGTCGGATAATCTCTTTTTACGAATTCACATCTTATGTGAATTTCATTACAGAGTGGATATTTTTACTTAAAAATAAAATTCTGAGTTAGAGGCCAGTGAAAGTAGAAAATGAGGTGTAACGGCTTGAAGATAAAACAAATTTCACCAAATATATATTGTAAAACTAGCAGATACAATCGAATACATTTGGGCTAGAGCGCAAGAACATTTATTTATTTATTTGAAAAAGATGGATAGATAGTAAAAGAGAAAGATTCTATGGCGTCATTCACCCATATTAAGATTCTAAAGATTCAATAAATATTCTAAAGACTCTAAAGATGCTACGGAAATGAACACTTATATTCCCCCAAGTGTCAAATTACGACACAGGATGATTTTACTATTATTTCAGTTGGATTTAAATGTTTATAACATCCAAGCCTCGTATAACACGGTTTTATACAACACAGGCTTATAAATTGTGAAATATTTTTTTATAACACGCTGTAAAATCATACTGAACATATCGAAACTTGTCAATTTGGTTTGTTCCGTTACTTTTATCAGTTGAATTTTCTGCTGTGATAATTTAAAAAAAATATTAAACGATTCTAACTACATAATATAAAAACTCTAGAAGAAATTGCGCCGGCAGACAGAGAATCTGCCAAACAATTTGATTCCAGAATCTCGCCGAAATTATAAAAAAATAATGGCTTACATTAATTCTCAGGACTAATAGAGGATTCAATCCGACGAAATGGTATTGTACTCGGAAAAGCGGCTACCCTCATCAAACCTACATACCAAAAAAAGGAAACGTAATAATGGATTTCACAGAGTATTTACTCTTATGTTCTAATTCTTCTGAGACCCATAATGTAGTTTACTGTTCTATTAATCGGTTTTTAAACTTCGAGCAATGGAAAGGTTGTGACAAAATGATTTGAGAGCCAAGTGCTAGTTTGGACTCACTAGTATTATTTATGGATTGGTTTTACAAATGTTTTATACCTGATGCAGAAACTTATATGAGGAAAAAGAATCTGGATTTTAAAATATTATTGATACTGAACAAGGCACCCGGACATCCGATTTAAAACATCCCAATGTTGAAATATTGTTAGTACCATCAACACTACGTCTATAATCCAGCCTTTGGATCAAGGAATAATTCGTCGAATATTCGAAAAAATATTAAATGATAGTGTCTTCCTCTTACATATCCCCTGGCTAGTGTTATAAAAAATCCTCTGAATCCATAGTTTTCGTCGGACAGCTGTCCGACTACTAACTTAGCTCAGTCGCAATTAACTTTCATTATAGAAATAAATGCATGTTACCTACAAGCAATAACACTGGTTAATATATTTATATATTATAAAATATTAATTATGAAAAATAATATTATTTCAGTTGAATTGAACTTAATATTATTTATAAAACATTTGAATTGAGATCCCTGGGGCCTCTAATAAACCCCTTCGGACGACAGGGTTGTTTCTGAGCCGCTGTGACGGATTGGTTAACTTACATTATATATTAAATAATATGCATGCTACCAACAAGCCATAACACTGGTAAAAAATAATTAGCAACATTCATAAATAGGGTGTGTTGAATTCGTGGTTAAATCCCAGAATATTAAATAAAGAAATCATATTTTCTTAACACAATAGTGCGAGAACTCATACACCTAAAACTACTAGCGATAAAATAAATGGAATGTAATTAATTATTCACTCTATTTTGCTCCATCGGATAAAAACGATAATATATTTGTATCTATATATGTTTTTAAGTTGGAACTTTTTATTTAAAAAACGACATATTTCGTGTATCTCTAATATAATTCAATCCAAATAGTAAAATTTTCAATAAAAAATCCATGAATAATGCACAAAAATTCAACTAACAAAATGCATTAATCAACGAGTGTTTTAATATTAACGTTAAATACAAAAACTCGTAACTGAATAATTTTTAATACCCGTTGCTAATTACCAATTCAATCCAGATAATTTCGTTGTTATTCGTGAATAAACGCTTGCAATTAATCGAACGACCCATCGCTGGCCCGACGTCCCCTATTTCTCCCACTGTCCCGGGTCTCACTATCCCTGCGTCCCGTCGGACAATCGTAGATATATATACACATTGTCTGGATACTTTCGGGATTTCATTTAGGTCCAACAAATCCCATCGGCCTCGTAAACCGATTAGCCCGTCTTTGCGGCAGTGGTTGCTGGACACTATTGTCCTTTGTCCAGAAGATCTCCGGGACGACTGGGCCTTGGCGACTGGGTTTTAAGCGTGTGTAGTGTCGACGTGCTCTGTTTGGATTACTAAAGATTTATTTGTTTGGAATGAAAGTGGGCTCGTCGACGTGATAAATGCTTGATTTGCGAAATACGAGAATATTGCGACACGAAACGGATTCGCACTGCATTTTGTGCCTATTTTACACAACTCCTTTCAGTATTGTTATTTATTATTCAGCACGTGTTGCCGTGCAATGCCTCCAGAGGGCATCGACTCGCGCCAAATGTGTTTTTGCTAATGGCAACGCGAAAAGAGCTTTTGCCCCGATCGTTTTATTAGCCCGGCGAGACACAGCCACCGAATATCAGATTACTCATTTGCATTGTCATCGAAAACACGTAATCGAAATTAAGCATTGCATGTTCTAATCACTTTCACGTGATCCGTCGCAGGACATCCGGTTCCGTATGCACTCTCATTTCCTTGCACCGGACGTAAACAACGAAAAGGCCGCCGAACGATAAATCGTGCTAAAATAAAATTAAATAAATTAAACAAATTTGCTAACCGCCCCCTCTGACAATCCAAACAAATTAGTGCAGAGTGGGATTCGCACGCAAATTGATCATATTAAATAACCGCACAATATAAATATTTGTTTTCGTACACGCGATAACATCGCGATTAAATTTTCATATGAAATATGGAATCGTATATGCGTATATAATTTATTGTGGCGGATTGAAACAGAGTAACGAAAAAAAAAACAAGGAAAAATTGATACTTTTATCTGTGGCAGATTGTTGCGATTTATTGGCGCGCCGATACATTGTAGGATGTATTTTGGAGAATTGAACGCCGATAACATTTACATATTTCAGTCTCATCCAATATCTTTCATCAAAACACGGTTATGGTAATGGAAATCTCCATCCATTTTGCGTGATCCAATATCTTTAGATTCGATAAACATAGCTTTATTGAGTTGTGCACGGTCGTGTGTATGTGTGTACACGATATTGAATTTTTCCACGGATAATATCCGATATTGTACATAGTTTTACATCTTAGAGATTATGTGTTGCGGGAATTTAAATTAAATAATATAAACATTAATATGTTTTATATTATTTAATTTAATATAAATTTATATATTTTTATTAAAAAATAACAATATGTTATACATTTTAATAACTCTTGCTCTTATAATATTGTTATATTAAAGTGTCGTTTAATATATGAAGGAAAAGCAGAATGTATCATTTTATTACTAAAGATAACCATGGAATGGGAAAACTAAGAAAATCAGATAAAGTTGGCTTGACCGCTGCAAAAAATGATAAAAAATCACCTATACTAACTAAGAAGGTCACATTGTGTATTTATTAGAATAGAAAATGTCTGCTACAATGTTCTATATCCGATAAAGAAATCCAATAAAATATATTGTACTAAAAAACGAATAGGAATTAGTTTATAAGACGTAAATGCGTGAAAACACTAAGATTAAATTAATTAATAAAGAATTAAGATCTATCAACGATTAGAGTAATGGACTTCTTTTTTCGTATATTATTGTCAATATTTTTCTAAGATATTCTAAAAACGTGCTGTATTTTTAGCGAAATTTAGTTTTAAACCTCAATTTTGTGGCATGTTAAATATTTTTAATCCAGTATTTTCATTTAATATAATTTTCGCATTATTATAACTAATCGATACAATTAACAGTTTTTTAATGTTATTATTTTTTCTACCATCAAATATAATAAAATTATATATTTGATACGAAATAAAAAAATGTTTTAGGATTTTTATTCTTCATAATTATTTGTTTTAAATGAGTTAAAAACTATATATCTAAATATATAATCTTGAGCTATATTAATTTAAAAACCAATAAGAATAGAATCACGTATATTATTAAAAATATTCGTTTTGAATAAAGGTATAATTTGCTTATTACATAGTTAATAATATTCATAGTAAATTCTTAGTAATAAATATTTTTAATATAATTTTCGCATTATTATAACTAATCGATACTATATCTTTTTACTTAAATTTTTTTTTAAATTGTTATGATTTCGACGGAAATCTGTCGTTTATGATTAATATTTTGTCGAATTGTCAAATTAACGTCCATTAAAATTCATCATCACGCCATTATGCCGCATGTAACGTTTGCCTGACGATTTATCCCACTCTATATCATTCGTTCGCCTTCCTCGGCGTTGGGTCCCTGCTTCTTGCACAAAGTGTGAACTCACACGAATATATTCACTTAGCAGGAGAGGGTTGAAATCAAATAAATGATTATCCGACCTCTTCGCCCCACCCCAGCAGCCACTCCTCCTAATGCATTCTCGAGTCCTACCTAACCGCCCTACCCCCCTCCCCTTCCCGTCATGTCGATAATGCCTTATTTTTCTTTCGCGATCGTCTTTTAGTCTTCCGTGGCCCTCTTTACCGCCGGTTCTACGTATTTTATTGCCTTGCATTATTTGATGTTCCAACCCTCGGTTCACTTTTATATTGCCCTGAATTTTCTTTACTTCTACCGGCGTTCGCTCTCGCCTTCCTGCTCCTCCACGACGACGTGTCGGGCCTTCGACGAGGGGGCACGATGCTGTGGGCGGAGGGGTGGGTCGTTGGTTTATCTTCTACGCTTTTTAAATTTGTGGGCCGTGTGCAGTTTCCCTATACCCAGTCGATAAAAGTCGTTCGATCCAAACTGCGGTGGAATCTCGTCTAGATTCGGTAATCTCTGGATTATTGCGGATCCGAGTGGCTCTTCCGCGGAAATGGCACAAGTTACGAACTTTCGGCGCGGCGACGACTCTTTCGGCGCAATTGAACGATTTCATTTTCGAATTGGACCATCAGCAGCGGCAGGTATTTATCACCTGGCGCTTAATAATACGCGGTAATTAAATACACGTGATATTTCAGACGTGCGCGCGGCAATATATTATATTAGCAATTTGGAGCGTGTATGGGGTCTGCGCCTCTATGTATAAATCTTGAACCGCAGAAATATGTTTGCTCGGCAAGATGGGGCCCGGGCCTCAGAATGTGCCGCCGAATTAATGAGGCGCACATAGAGCCATTAACCGCGACGTATTTGAGGCTAATCCGAGAAGGGAGATGATGGATTTATATCTGGGACTCGGGGAGCAGAGCCCCTTCTGTGCCATGGTATACGCAAAGACAACCCCCAGCGATAAACTGCAACGCGTAGAAGTGCAAAGCATTTGCATAAAATAATAATTATCCATTCATCACGTAGCATATTATTTAATAAATAATCTAACTAACTGGAAAAATTTTATGGAGCATCCGACAAAAAAAAATGACGCAGCAGAATAACGTATTGCTGGAAAGCCAAAGAACTATAAAATAGGATTTGAAGATGAAGATTGAAAAATCAGGTCATCGTCGTGAAAATTGTTTCCTGTTTAAAGGAAACTTATTTTTTACATGGTAGATACGATAGATCAAAACCCGCGAAAAAAGTAAAAGAATAATTAAAATTTCAATGTTGTAATTATACGGATTATTATTAATACACATACCTGTTTAATAAGAAAACCCATAGTATATATGACATTTATAATATGTTATATTCTAATAAAGCTTATTGTTTGTTTTTACTATCCTGTGTTGTCGAATTTCTTATTCTTCCGTTGTCCACTTCTGTGTTTTTTTGTTTTACAAGATGTTTATATATTTCTTAATATTCAGTTATACAAATCTGTATGTAGGAGAATTGTCTACCGTAAAAAAAAAATTCATAGTCTTGTGATGATACGCTTTTTAAGCAATGCCTATTTTAGTTTTCTTTGGATTTGTTTTGTTTATATATTTTTGTACTGTCTGATTCCACTTTGTTGGGTATTTATTTGAATTTATATAGATCTTTTAACTTTATATCCCTATTGTACAATGAAATTAATTATCTCTATTAAAATTCATATTAATATTATAACGTTTTGAGAGTTTTTTCCATCAGCCAATTATACATTTATTTATTTATTTTAAAGACAATACGTAATTGCCATTACAGAATAACTAGGTCGCCAATCACGCATAAAAACATAGTAATATAGTGAAAAAAATACATAACTTAAAATATAAAATAAAGAGAAGAAATATATAAAACTATAAATGTAAAATAACAACAACAAAAAATAGTGAAATAAAGAAAATAACGTAAAATATACAGGGATAAAATAAAAAAAAATACTGTATGTTAAAAAAACCGCCATTAGTTAGTCCGTTATATGAAATTATAAAATCTCATCCAAAAGATCAACGAAATAGCGATATTTGACATCTAATAGCTTTGGTTACTGGAGAGTTTTTGAGAGCACCTGTCCTCGCATTTGGCGGACACGATGACGTTACGTCTCTATTCTATTGATATTTATTTATTTTTCATTTAAAGCAATGCGTGATTGGTATTCTAAATTAACCCAAGTTGCCAATCACGCTTAAAACCTAATAGTAAAATAATAAAACATAGGTTTAATTTAAATATATAATCAAATGTAAATAAATAATCGAAATGACAAAAAGAAAAATGTAATTAAGAGAAAATAACATATTGATATTTTTTTTATTGCTCGCATGATAAAAGTTGTAATTTTTCCAATATTATTTTAATGTCTGATCTTACTCTGTTTCTTTAATAGCCTGTGCAAAAGTGATATTAACCTTTTCCACTCTGAAGGCCAGCAGTTATGGCCCAAAGACGGAATAAGTTTGCGCGTCGATTTCAATAGGGCGCAGGTAAATTTTACGAATTATTATTGATTCTAAATATAGAAAGTATGTCGCAACATGTGGAATAACCCAACATTTTTTTATATATATTTATAATTACGCGTAATAAATTCTCAGAAATATGTGTGCATTTATCGATATATTTCATATACCATTGTTTTTGGAACAGTCAGTCGGGTTCTTCATATCGGAAAGGGTGTCCGAAGCTCCGCCTTCGGTACTGTGACCCTGATTGTTGTATTGTGGAACTATTTTTTTTTAATTCCGTTACATATATAATTATTTAATAAAAATAGTGAAACTGTAAAATCAGTGAAATAGAGTTTATAATTAAAAAATAAACTATGGAAAATAATAAAAATAATGAAAGTTCGAGCCAAATTCAATGATACTTTGACTATGATTAGAAATATAAATGGCGAATTTATGAATATTATTATGATTAGGAAATATGCATACTCTAGCGAGGAAACGGAAGATGAAGAGGATTCCAAAACCTTGTTAAATCCACGACATCAAAAAAATTGGTAACTATTCATATCAATTTTCAAAAAAAAATAATAATTAATTTTTACTATCGGTATAGAATAGTAGAAAACATCCCTACCAATTGTTTGAACCTATTGATTATTTCTAATTATTTCACAACAAACAATTGATTGCAAAATAGTTTATGAAACGAATTTGTATGCAAAACGATAAAATAGGCAAAATCAATCCTAGCAAAATACGATATTATAGAAGTCATGGAAAGATATAAATAATGGAATTTAAAGCATTTTCGAGGTGATTTAATTATGGGAGTTAGACCTCGTCCATTACTTTGTAAGATTTTTCGACTGCATTTGTGGCGCATTTTACATTTTTAGAACGATCTTAAAAGAGAACGTTTTTCAATCTTTCGGATGTTACATTTACATACCAAACAAAATATCAAGAGTAGAGACTAGTCTTCAAAAATAGGAAAACAAAAGTTGATTTTGGCATTAAGCATTTAGACGAAAAATTTAAAGAACACCCATTTCCTGGAAAAGAAATAGTGGTTGACGAATCTATTGTACATTTAAGGGGAAAAAATTGTTTTATGACATATAATCCCAATAAGCCAAATAGAAGGGCTATTCATATGTATTGGCTGATTCTAGTAGTGGCTATATATATTCATTCATACCTTATTACGGCTCGCTTACGACTGAAAAACTTACTAGACCTGGACCTTAATAATTTACATCCAGAATCGTTTTGCAATTATTATATAACAATCTTTTGCAAACACACCCTTTGTAGCTGAGGGTTGTCATGTGTATACCGATATATTTTACACCAGTCTTCCATTTTCCGATGAATTATTGAAACTGAAAGCACATTTAACGGGGACAATAATGACCAATAAAAAAAATTTGCCAGTTGCTAGGAAAAAAACCAAAATTAAAACAAAACGTAGTATTACAGCATTTTAGGTCAAATACACCTGTTTTCAAATCAAAATGCATCCTTTTGCAAATCAAATGCAACTTTACAACCAATGCACCTTTGCAAAATCAAATACACATTTTTACAAATCGTACAATTTTACAAATTACGTAAAACCGTGAAGCGTATGGAAGTGAGAATATTGGCGATTCTGAAGCTTGAAGGACAAAAAGAGTAGTGACGATGCTAAGTAATTACAATTTAACCTACATACAATTAAAGAATTAGAACAGGTGGATAGAAGAGGACAGCTATACTGGGACATTTTAAACATACCGGATGTATAATGTTAAAAAATATTTATTCGATGGATTAAATTTCATATGACGTATGTCCTAAATGTTATTGGTAACGGGTATATATTTTTCCTAAAATTAGCCGCACTGTTTCATCGTCAAAATTATTTTATGACATTTTTTTGGTTGTTGGTCTATTAATATACCTTTACGAAAAGCACTTCGTGTTGACTGTACTTTACTTCATCATTCATAATAACCCATCAAAAAAATAAACAATAAAAAATATTAATATATTATTTGGTAATACGCTGGTTTCTTTAAACCGGCATATTTACCCGGGTGGGATACCCCTGCCAATGGGAGGTTTGTAAATTCAGGTAAAAAAGGTCTTTTAACCGATCCATCACGACGGCTCGAAAACTACCGAGTCGTCCGAAGGGGTCCATTATAGACCTATATATAGATATTATATCGTACCGGATGCAAAAGAAAACGTTTTGTTTCTCGTGAATATTCTTTTTTCGCAATTACGGCAACGATTATTTATTTTCAGACGATTTTATACAAATGTATACTTTATATTAAAAATATCTTGATAAAATCTAAAAAACTTCCTTATTAGGACCACCGGCATGTCCATGTTAAAAGTAGGCGTATGTCGTAAATCAACCTAGGTATAAACCCCTTTACCAGTTGTTCCTAAAGAAATTGTACCAAGAATTTACATTCGATTATCTGCGAATATTTCCTATTATATGCATAATTTATAATTGTTATCATAATAAAAATTATGAATATAAAACTCAATTAAAGCAAACGTTTAATAAGCGTACAAATAAGCAAATACTAACAAAAGTGAACTGCCATTTTTTGGTCTCATAATCACGGTCATATGGCCACTTGAATGAACTCGTGTCAGCATCTCTAAGACAGTGTGCCAAAACTACCGAACTGAGTTTTTTAATTTTTAATTAGTAAAAAATGATTAAATCACAAATTAAAAACAATATTATAGATGTTTTTAATTCTGTTTTCCAAAATATATATATATTTTTTTCAAATTCGTATTTTTTTTTCATCCAGAGTGGTAAAGGTTAAATAATGTTCTTCAAAGTCGCTTAGCAATATTAATTTGACCTAACATCCTATTTTTTCAAATATGATTATAGATTCTAGTCAAAGATGAGGCAACATCCACTATATTTGTAACATATTTTGTCGCATTGTATAGAATACTTGACAAAAACATAAAAAAACCCCAATTTTGCTCTTCTTCGTTAGTGCGAATGGTCTTCTTTAAAACTTTAAACTTTAAATATCTTAAAGCTAGTTCTATATTGGGTTCACAAATAGGAAAACGTCATTTCATATGTTTTATTTCTTTTGATTTGCCGTGTTTCATAAATTTAAAAAAATAAAACTTTATTTTATTGAAAATCGTGTTAAAAATTATGCTCTGTTAATTTTTTATATATTTATTAATTTAGTTTGCGCTAAATTGTCGTTTCACCCAGTTTCATATTTTTGAAATTTGTAACATGTGTATTATTTTATAAAATTAATATACTATTTTTGTATATCAGCACGAATATTATTTTGGCGAAACTAGGCCCCTGTCCCCAAATAACAAAATTAAATATGAATATTTTTCGATGTAATTAAATTAATTAGACGTCGACTCGTTATTGATTACGCTGCTGATGTTTCGAAAGTCCCGCGTGGGATACGTCACGGCCTATAACCTTATTTCCAAGTATACATATTACATTATATACGGGTGCTTGATAAATTTTGAAGCACGCTTCATTCGTGATGAGGTCTAATAAAACAAAATTGAATATGAGCTTCAAACATACACTTGAAACATTATATCGGAACTGGCGTAATTTAATTTACCTGGCGAAATGCGTCTTTACCCCACCGTCTACTTTACCTACTTTGCCTATCGACTCAATCGAAACAACTTGGCCAACTTCTGGAATTCGAATTATGTTGCCATCCTTTTGAACTATTGTTGCCGTCGTACTGTACCAACGACTAATTGGCACTAATAATAATCGAATGTTGATACAATCTTAGTATAATTTTTATTATATCAACGTTGAAAAATAATCTTGCTGTGTCTCAAAAAAATAATGTCAAAAGATAATTCAAAATAATATACAATTTATCGTACATTCAGTAAAAATAATCATACAAATTTGAACTAGGTATCCTGTTTACAGTATTATAGTTTTTCGAGATACAGCATGATAAACTCTTGTGTCCATGGATAGGTTATGAAATAACAAATGCAGATTGCCATTTGTATATTCGCAAACAGCGGATTTGGCTTGTTATATTTCCGCCACTCTTATTAGATACCACATATCAGCTCTAAACATATGTTCGATAACTAAACAATACTTTGTTTTTGATTATTCAAATTAAAATTAAAAGTATCTTTTCATATTCCATTTAATAGGATAAGAATCTATTATATTTCTTTAACGGTTCAAAAAAATACAGGCATATTGTATTTTATAATTATATTAAACTTCTTATTATTAATTTTTATTACAATTATTATCAGTCGCGGCTCGTGGGTAACATACTTGGGGGTGCTGCGAAATATTAAAAAATAAAAAAGTATATTTCGCACATACTTTATATGAAATAATGTGAAGTAAAAATACTAGATAATATTAACGATAATAAAATTAATGACAATCGGCATATGAAGAAGCTATGAGTTAGTATAACTGCACCGAGTCGCAGCGCGGCACGGCGTTTAGCAGCGAGACCCCCCCTGCCCTCCGCTACCGGCCCGCTTCCATCTAATACACGACGCTGAAAGCGCTCTTGTTCCACACCGCGAGTAACACCACCGACCAGATCTATAAATATAAATTATATATACAGGAATTACATTCTTGCGATATAAATACACAGGTTTTAAGAATCCATTTGATTATTGATTATATTGGGGTTCTAATTTATTCACACACCTACAGATTTTTTTTATAATGTACAGTAAATCGCAAATCATAAAATACCTAAGTCCTTGATTAAGTATTGTTCATTTTTATATATTTTTTATTACTAACATAATTTTGATAGTATTTTTTTTAATAATCTGAGATCATTTGATTAAATAAGAATATAAAGTATAACTCAAATTCATGTTAAACTTGCAACTATAACTTATTCAACAACGTTCAATCGTTTTCAAATATTAAAAACTACAAATTTAAGTTAAGTCTTCAAAAACAAGTAGGATAGGGTGTTTTCTAAGTTTATTGATTTGTATTTAATGACTTTTAATAAAGCATTAAATTCTTTGATACGTTACAATACTTTATATCATTATTGATGGTGAATGCTTTAAAGTTTGGGATATGAATTGTTAATTTTTGAATTTTAGATCTTTTGAATCTGTTTTACGATGATTTAAGCCAATCTAATTCTTTTTTCATAACAATAATAAACTCTTCTTGAATATAATACTTTATAAAACTATTGTAATTAAATAAAACGAATATTCAAATATAAAATGTAATTATCTCCGAAACCAAAAATCTGTCAGATGTGTTTAGAATCAATTGGATTTCAAATTTGTATGTTTTTATTTTTGTATGACTAATTCATTTTTCACGTATGACTTTTACTAGAATTTTACTAAACAAATCTATTTTTTGCCTCCAAGAATCTGTTCGTTCGGAATCGTGGCGTTATTGGTTCCACTATATCTCGTGTAATAACGAAGCGAAACACATATAGAAAATGTACGTGGTTGTTATTTGAAAACGTGGTTGAGAATTTGTGTTGCCATATTATATCCGGGGTGAACCCCGTGCCCCTCCTCCAAGCCAAATTCGCCGCCTTTCCCCTAATTTAAGATCAGAGTATGATCCTAACTCGCATTGAAATCAATATATTTAAATATACGATAAAAGAACTTTTCCCTGCACCGTAAAGTGAATCGTTCTTTAAATTTTTTCTCCATTTTTTTCTGCTTATTTTTTCTTGTACCGTCTCCCTCTTTCACTCCGGGTATTATGTTAAACGGCATCCCTAAATAACGAACAAAAAAGGACTTGTTGCTTTCATCGATAGCCGTAATTTCTGCTCCATTCTTCTGGAGATTTTTTTTTCTTTTGCTCCGATGGTGTAAACATTTTTTGCATCATTTGTTACACAACAATTTTCTCTTTTCCCCCGACAAACACGTTATTTTATTATTGCGAAAAATTATTGCACACCGTGAGCCAGAAATAAATTTGTATTTCCGTTTTTTATTTTATAAACGCGAATCTAATGCAAATGCTTTTATTTAACCAAAAGTATGATAATCGATTACCGCATGAAGCTTGTCGCATGCCGCATGCCGCATCAGATTAAGCTCGAGCTTTATATGTGAAAATAGTGTACTGCATTTTTCTTTGTACACATTCAATCGCCTCGTATCGCGCAATGTATTATGTATAGAATCAAATTGCGTGCTAAAAAAAGTTTACGAAATTTATTGGCGTAAAATATCAAATTTATTCATGGTATGTGCTCGAATTTTTTCCCGCATTTTTTTTTCTTTTTCACTAAATTTAAAAAGCAATATTCTCATCAAGTTGGCCCGCATATCCGGCTTCATTTCCAAATCAAAACGCGTACGACTCGTTCGGCAAAAGTTTATCGGTTGATCCCGGTTATAAAAAGTTACAAATCTGGACAAAACCCCCCCTCCGGGTATCCGCCCGACTCCCACCATGCGTAGCTAAAGAAGACAGGCATTTGCCAGTGACGTCCAACAACTTTAATTATTAATTATATTTATTACTTATACAAATGCTTTAAATAATTACATATTTCTTGTCTTATGAGTATTTTTGGCTCAAAACAACCAATAAACTTTGATAATTGACAATTATTTTTCTTAATTTTAATAGTCATATTAGATGCCTAATCTTGACTGTTGAAAGTTTAATGTGTTTAAGTGTGCTCATTGTTTCTAAATTAAGGAATATATGAAAAATGCGTAAAAAAGAATCGAACAAATTCGCCGGACATGACCTTTGTGATTTTTTTTTCAGACAAAAAAAACAAAAACCATGAAAACATGTCGTTTTACTTATATTTAGATAATAAAGACCCGAAATCGGGTCTCAAAATAACTTTAAAGTTTGATAACGTATATAAAGGATTTTACTATGTAGAATAAAACATATCAACAACCCTTGTATACAGGGAATCGATCATTACCATCTAGAATTCTGAAAAGATTTTTTTAATTGACTTGATGCACGATACTACATTTATATATTATGCGACATTATTGCACAAATTACAGAAGTCATAAAAGAAAAACATCGCAGAAAGCTATTTCAGGAAGTGAAGTGCATAACAATGCACTTTGTAGTGGCAATGAAAGCTGCTATTCTACGATGTGGTTTCCAGGAATTGAATCATCCACTTTGCAGACTGAATCTAGCCTCTTGCCACTTTTTTTTATTTCCTGGGGTTAAATATGATAATATTTAGGCAGCTTAAGGTAATTTTTAGAGACAAAATTTTAGAATATTGTTTATGTGAAAAAATTAAATATTAAATTAAAATAATTACCTATCGTTAGAGTAGAACATTAAATGTTGATTCATTGTATTTTATATGAAAATATATTTAAATGTCTTAAGATTTATTTTACTTCGACAATATACATAATATTTATATTTTTCATACAATTTGTTTCTTCTTTATAACTTATCTTTATTGTAAGAAGAAAAATATGGCTTATTACTATAAATTTATTCATTTTCTTACAAAGTATTATCATTTTTATATGTTTTATTTTTATTTAGGTCATATATAAGATAGAGAAGAAGGACAGAGTTTTTTTTTAATTTCCAAAAAAATATACAATATTATTCTAATAATTATTTTTCTTCACTCGTAGCTCTTCGTAATAATATTATGATGTTTTTTCTTAAATATCTCTAAGAGAATGTTTTATCGATCTTTCTTTCTAACTTGGGTTTAGATATTCATAGTAAATTATTATTAAAACGCCCTACATAATAGAAAATATATATTTTTTTAAATATCTTGTTCAGTAATTAATGACCCAGACGCAGGTAACTGATTCGATGAAATCCATAGTTTTTATCTTCTTGGATTGGTGCAAAAGACCACTATTCATCCCAAGTAACATTCCCTATAAGAAAAGGATCGGTTTCATATCTGGACAGTAAAAATTAAAGATGGGTATTCGATGTTGTAAGGCCGTCAAAGAAAGTCTATTTTTTCTATGACTTAAAATTATGTTTTACTGTTGATCATAAAAACCGAGGTCTTGTAACAAGTCTTTGATACGAATCAGACGCGATCAATGGGTTAAAGTAACATTGTAGAATTAGGAGATCTACTAGGTTTTGGTCAGTATTTCATCTACTTTCACTATATTCAAACTTTTGAAACCAGCAAAAGCGCTGCTAAGAATTCGATATGTATTTATAAATATTAATGATTGTTTGAGTAGCTTGATTTTATTTCAATCCTTTATCTAATAAACAGCATAAAATACTGCAAATGTGCATTTAAATCACTGGTCGTTGCATTTTTACTATGGGCGAATAAATATGTATTATATTTAACTCTTTGTACTCCACTGTCCACACGTTATGGACAGCTATTTCTTACCAGCAGTTCCACTGTCCACAACGTGTGGACAGTTTTTCTTAAATTATTTTACATATTAGTATTAGCATTTCTAATATTTTTTCTTTCCTGATAAGTCAGGTACATGTCCTAGAAGAGATAATAATTTGTTTCTTTGAATTTAATTATTCAATGGTTTCATGGAATGTGGGAAAAAATATGTTGGGGTAATTTGTGTAATGTAACTTGGAGAGATAAACGTATTGTAACGATGCTAAGTACAAATTATACATCATCATTCCAATCAGTGAGAAGGAGAGTCAGAAGATCTTAACCTACTAGCCAAACCGAACTTAATAGAAAGCCCATTGTAAAAGTAGTCAACAACAAAAAATATTATAGGTGGGGTAGACACAGCTGACCAATATGCGACGTCGTATTGTTTTATGAGAAAAACTCTGAAATGCTGAAGGAATTATTTTTTTTGGGGTATGGAAACATCCATTTTAAATTGTAAAATGTAAAATAAATCGACTTTTTTAATAAAACCCTGTTTTACCCACTTTACAAAATTGTCTTTTTTTAGAAAATTCTCTAGAAACAGCTTGGAGCTAGTACAAATATTTTGGAAAAACCTTTGAAGTGCAAAGGATATTAGTATTTATTAATGCCAATAATTTAAATTGATTTAATATTAATTCAAATTTACTGAAAAAAATATCAGCTTTGGGTATCTTTTAAAAAAAAACGTTCGTATTTGAGTATCAGTTTATATCGTAGCACGCCACTGACACCGCTAATACACTCGTCCAACGATAGATGAACCCGTCAATGTGATGGAGGGGGCAGAACCGGTCGGTGGGGAAGCGGGGGACGGAGCAGGCAGATCAGAAGTGATAGGTTGGCGAGGAGGGGATGATAACTTGCCACCTAGGAGCACCACGTGTAATTTATACGAGCGGTCCTTCACCACGCCCGGGCCATAGTCGAAAAGCAATAACCGTCCCTGGAAAAAAATATCGGTGATCCGGGGATAGGTGGGGTACCTCCGCTGAAAGTTTATAGATTTAACCCCGAGACGGACGTGGATGGCGTGGCAGATCCAGGCCGCCGGGTTGACCACCCCTGGCACGGTGACATTCGCCGAAATGAAAATGCGACGGTATTTGCTTAGCGCCGACGTCTCGATTGACCCAAGACTGGGTAGTTTTGACAGTTATTTGGAAAGTTGGTATTTTTTTGTGTGAATAACTGTTCCAAGTAAACAATTATGGAATATTTATTAGACGATTTGTTACTGTGTTTTTCGATTGCTTCTTTTTGAATCAAATCATTTTTTTTACATGCGGTAATGTGATATTAAGATGCAGAAATGATGCATGAAATAAAGATAAAATAAAAATATACGACTCGAAGATGCGGAGCAAGAGCACGATCGGAATTTATTGGGCATGCATAGAGGAAGCATATCGTTCCGTGTGATTTATACGGCAGCACGCTGTTGCAGGATTAAGCCAATATTTACCTACGGTATACAAGATTTATAAAGAGATATATCAATAAGCAAAATATGCAGTTTAAACTAAAAATATATAAAAAATATTAAAAGCAAAATTCATAGAAAAATTTACGTTTAACTAAATAAAATAAGCATATTTACAATTATTGCACAAAACTTTAAAAAAATAACAAGCATCCTATGTATTAAAATTTCACTTTAACTCGTTTCTATTACTTATATATATATGTAAATAAAATGTAAAATATGTCCTAAAATCCACAAGTATATTCTAATTATTGCAATCTGTTACGCAATATTTTTTGTCCGTGTATTTATACAAATTATTAACTATATGCAACATTTTCAAAATTTATATCCTTACGACAATATTTTGTTTATATTGTAAATAATATTTTTTTTCTCTATATTATACTATAAAAATTATAATATTTTTTCAATCCTTAGAAAACCATTTTAATATATTCTCCAATTGCAATTAAGCACCTACATTTTTTAATAAATATCACGTATATTCCATGGTCCTCCATAAGGGGAATCATGCACATGGTCACGATCCTCAGAAATGAGGGAAAGTGGATTAATATCATATATATAAAAAAAAATAAAAAAATAATAATAATTATGTATATAATAATATGTAATCGCATCACGACTCAAAAAAAAAAAAATCACGTATAACCATAAATATATTTTTTTATCACTATTGAAAAAGTTAAGCGATTATAGGTAAAGTTTATTATTTTATAAGTTTTTGATTTTTCTCTAATATTTTTTTTAATGTAAATCCAACATGTCACTAAATTTTTTGTACTTGCTAAGAAAGTCTAAAGAATTAATATTATAAATAATCATTGTCTTTTGTTGTCTACAATTGCGAAAAAAAATCAAAACAACAATATTCGCTTCTGTTGTTACGAGCGCCAAGTTGCATCCGATGCGTGATGTGCTGAGTGCGAGTGAAACGACATTGCCGAATAATCTAAAATATGATGAATAACTATTTTTATTCCTAAAATAATATAATTAAAAAACGTCTCGAAATGCTTGGGGTCTATTTTCCATTATAAATAAACCTCCTTCGGACGACATGGTTGTATTCGAGCCGTCGTGATCGTTATATTACTGGAATAAAAACTGGAAGTTATATATTTTTTTAACTAAACCGAAAGGAAAACGATTCGAACCTTTGTTGAAAACATGGTTAAAAAATATTTGATTAAATATCATCTTTACGTTCAAGATAATTTACTTATTTTTATCATTTATTATACATAGTTTATTTATTTTCTTAATAGTGCTTTAGATTATTTCAACTATAATACAGTTTCATATAAAACATTTTTTTAACAAAATTATTATTAAAAATATTTTTGTACACTAAGCATCCATAGTTTACAATTAATCAGAGTTATTATATTATTATGTGATTTTTAAATTTATTATTTAATATTTTTAAAAACGATTTATTATAAAAATGTTACATTTCCGTGACATTAGCGAATTTTTCACGGATCATCACCATCGATGGTGAAAAAATATTGAAAAAATTTTCATTCGCCAAAAGCTTTTTTCGAGTGACCGAACCTTTCCAATATGCATGTGTCCAATATATTTTTTCGCCGAACCCGAGAAACCCCTAAAATCTGGCCAATATATGCCGGGCATGGTTAAATCTGGCCATGTGACACGGAAGATCGGTTTCAACCTGTCGACCCGCATCATTGGTCTTCCACTCTCATTCAACATCTTAAGTCAATGTTGGGTTAGGCAATCCGAGCCCTTTCGTGATTTGGCCCACATCTCTGCGCACAGACCGCTGCTTCTTTCGTATCTGCCCCGAAATTAAATGGATATTATACCTCTACGGCTTTCTATTATCCAGGTGAAATATATTGCTAATTTATGGCATCGCTTATAACGGCCCCAACATTCTATATTTATTAGCGCGACCTTTTTATAGATCGAGGGTTAAATGTGCTCAAAGAAATTGAGATGTTAAAGCATTGCTACGCTCTCAATTAAATTGTTGTCCGTCGATCTGGATTAATACACGTGAATCCGTCGAACCGTCGTTCGTGGAAATTACAAATCTGTAGTGTTCCGCCGCAACAAAGGCCACCATAGTCATAACAACGTAATTGGAGACAATGGCCCTCGAAATTAATCGGCGTTATTCGACAGCGGCGTCGACGGCGTCGCGGCGGCGCGTAATAACCGCAATTAGTTGTTGTTCCGGGAATTGATTCGCGACTTAGCGACATCTTGTCGACGCGCGCGCACCGCTTTGATCTCATTACGATGTGTGCGACATGACGTGTGAGCCACCGAAGGGCTCGACTAATTGGCGGAAGTCAGTGAGGTGCGTGCCAGTGACAATGGAGAGGTTGAATCTAAATTATACCTCTATTTATTTATTTATTTCAAAAATAAACAATGCGTGATTGGCACTACAGATAAACACAGGTCGCCAATAACGTATAAAAACATTAACAAAAAATTGCATGCGAAAAACATTGATCTATTAAACAAATCTTACATATTAATTAACTAAAAAAATATAATAAGTTTATTCAAGCTCCCTTATTTTTTTCTGTGTTATTTTTGCAGAGTGATGCCTCGCGTTATCGAGTTAAAATACCCGTTTTTGTTTTATTGAACAAAACTAGTCGTTTTTAAAAGCTCATGTTTAATTAGCTTGCGTTGTTCACAATTCACTGTCGCTGTAACAGTCTGACCAGATTCAAGCAATTCATAGTGTGTCATTCCAGAAAAATCACACCACACGCAAACAAGGTCCTTCTTTATTGTTAGTAATGGTCGAAGAGTCAGAACAAGTACTTCTTTAGAAGAAAGTCATTGTTTTTTTTCATATAGAATTATTGTATAGCACCCACTTTTCATCTTTAGGTATAATTTGCCACAAAAACGGATCGGCTTCATACCGAGACAAAAGAGACGCGCAGATGGTACACGGTTGATCGAGCGCTGTCTCCGTCGATTCATAAGGAACTCGAATTCCTTGCCTGTACAATTTTCCTATGCGACGAATATGATCCTGAACTATAAACCATTGACAGCCAATCTTCAATGTTAATTCATCAATTATTTGGGATGATTCTAAATCCACTGCCGCTTTCAGAATAAAATTATTTAATTTTTGGGGTGCTCCTTTTCGTGCGTCATTTTTGAGATTCCTTTTTTTTAAACTTAATACTTGTTTAGTTTCAGAATATCTTCGTTAGTATAGGTAATTTTTCACTGCTTTGTTTGCCTTTTTTCATCGATCTAACAAATATATCATACAATAAGTGTGCTTCTTCTGTTGTTGGACTTGACATCTTTCCCTCTTTCATCGGTAGAAAATAAATCTTATGTGTTTACGAACTCATCGATTTTTTTTATTATCAAATAGATCGACCTTCTTTTCTCGAGGGTTACATACCTTGGGCAGCCCTGTACTCATTTGTTGGGGTATAAACTTGAGTATAATCCAAATTCCCTCAAGTCTCTACATGAGGGAATTTGGATTATTTATATATCGGATTATTATTTGGCAAAACTAGGTTCATTTGATTCATAAATAAAAATTCTATTCATATGAATAATGCCGTGATGAAACGTCGCATTGGGAAAAAAATTATATATAACTCTTTTTTTACACGGTAGATACGTTTCACCAAAAACCGCGTACAAAGGTAATATAATTAGTACAATAATCAAAAATTAGTTCCCTATATTAAAAAACTGTGATAAAAATTAACGTTGTGCTATAGAAAATCGTTTAAAAACTGTCAAAATGAAAAACCAATAATTTATATTATGTATTTCAATTAAGGAAAAACTAACACTTACTGAAAGTTTGAAGTGATCATATCTAATTAAGCATTTTATTATTATTACTGTTCTGTGTTGTTGAATTTCTTATTATTAGAAAATCTGTAATCCGATTCTGTGTTTTTTTGCACAAATTGTTTAAACATTTCTTGATATTTGGCTGTACAAATCTGGAAGTCTCATTAAAATCTAAATGCTATTTTGTTTATGGGAATCGGATTAGAATAAATATATGGCATTTGTTCTTTTTGTGGACAGTATTATTTCAAAACCGTGTTTCAATTTTATTTTAAATAATTTCTCTAATGTCAGGTATAATAATTTGATCAAATCAGCAAGTTGGCGATGACTAAAATTATTTTTGCGTACATGGATTTTAACTATCAATTACTGTTAAAACAATTACAAAAGGATAATCAAATTCGCTAAAGCACTTCGACAAAATCAATTTCGCTCTTGAAACTACTTTAATATAAATATAAATTATATATTAATAAAAACGAGGATTAATGCATATAAATAAATGTGTATTTCAGCATAAACTAGTAGTATCAGTGTTTTTATAATTTCACTTTAAATACTTCTGAAACACAATATTCATTTTAACGTTTTAGATCTTTACAGTTTCTATGTATAATATGTAAAATGAATATATAAACAATTATACACGTATATATTGTATAGAAATATTATTAAAACTAACTTGAACTTTAATAATTTATTAGGATTATGCAAAAATATCTTTTGTTACTGCTTAAATATTGTTTTTTCAATATTTCATCTATTTATTATGATATCGTATATTTATATCAAATTCTATTAAAATCTCTATTCTCTAATGAAAATATTGATTTTGAATAATATATCAGGGCTTTGAACTGTATTTTTATTGTTTCGGTTTGGTAAATATTGGTTTGTTTTGGATCTTTGTTTCGGAAAAATTGCGGATCTTTAATGATTTTCGGTTTTTGGTTCAATAATGTTTTTATTTGTATTAAAAATAATTCTCTGTTTAATGTTAAAGATGTAAATTAATGTTCCCTGTAATTGACAGGAATATCTCAGCACTGAAAATCTATAATAATCTTTGATTATTCGCTAGCTCTACGCAGATGAATTCATTTATTAAACTGCTGAGCATCGATTTATCATTATTTAATATTCTATTCGATTTCGGTTGAATGAATATATTCTGTTAGTTTTTAGATATTATAGTTGTCTATAAAATGTATTTTTGAGGTAAAACTTATACGAATGATATATTTAACAACAATAAACTTTAAAAATAATTACTAGTGGATGTTAATAATTGCTTTATCACAAATAACAGATGTGTGATACGTTAAATGCTTCATAATAAATTTACTGCATCTTTTTTATGCCTATGGAACAAAAAAATATTAATAAATTGTTGAAAATGTCGTAAAATTATTCCAAACTAATCCTAAAGCACAAAACAGGTATATCATATGTATTTATGAATTCATTATGATTTTGAAACAATTAAATATTAATCAAGTTTTATGTTTACTTTGACTTTAATGGCTATCAATATATTTGTTTTGTATAAATTTATTTAAATTATAATTCAATGAGTATTGTATAAATACCATCTGCTTTTTATATATGAAATTGTAGAGGACAGCGACGGTCCTCCGGAATAATAGAAAGCATCCTTGACACAAATGGAAGAATGGCATCTGCCTCATTACATTTTGAAAAACTATGATAGAGGTCCGCGTCCCGGACGGATATAAAAACGTCCGGAAATATATGGCCCTTGTCCATAAGGCGTGTAAATATTTAAATATGGCGTCTAAATTTAACAAAGGACATTCGGCCCTCGCGTCCAAGAGGCCCGGGGGCTGCTGCCCCTGCAGCACACCAACAGCTTTTAAGGACAGATCAGTATCCATAATATATTATTTTTCGTTTTCGTTGTATTGAGCAGGCGGCCGGGGGAAAACCGGGGGCGAGCCGGGATGCCAGAGGAGCGGGGGTGAGTGAGCGTTGGCCCGAATGCGGCTTGAATACTTAAACAGGGCCGTCCCTCTACGTCTCAGGATTATTGCCTTTACATAGCCCTGGCCACGGATCAGCGACCGGGAGCTCCGTGCCGATTCCGGGAGAACATCGGAAATAAAAATAATTTACTGATACCAGCTGTAAAGATGGAATCTGAGGCATCTCCCTGGCTAGATGCGGATGCATTCCGTTGTTGTTGGTTATATTCAGTCGCGGCGAGCTAGACGCGCATAATATCGGCATCTATAAGCGCTCACGGAGTGTAATTGGTTAATAAAATATATTTCGTGAATACGAGCGGGTTAAAAATCTCTTTAACGTTACCTGTATTTCATATCCGGAGTGTGAAACCTGTATAATATCATTAATTTATCATCGCACGCGCCATTGAATTATCGATCACGTTCGCCCAATATATAAATTTCCCTATACATACACACGATCACAATTTTTTCCGCATTTCTCTATCTCTATCTGTCTCGCTCCCTCTCCATGGCTTCCAATTTTCATTCTATTGTATATAAACGGATTATTCACGTTCAATTTGATCGCAATCACGCAGAAGACTGAAAACGGAGGAAACGTGTATCTCCGACGGGAAGCGGGGGCATTATGAAAATTTTTGACTTTTTCAGAGCTCGCGCCAACTATGTAATAATGCTTTTCTTGGCGCTCGCCGTCTATATTTAATATGGTGGACGAGTTGATACGAATGAATCCTGGCGTCCGCTCGGACGTGAACACAGCTCGTCGAGCAAACGAGCCGACGACGAGCGTAGCTCGTCGAGCCGCTCGCTCTGCCCTGTAATCGCGCTTGTCTTCACACGGCAACCGATTATGGAAATATCAGCGAAATGTACATAATTTATTGTTTCATAAATCTGCTTAAAGTTTTTATTGCTGTCCATTATTTTAAATATGTATAAAAATTACAATTCGTTGATTTATACGCTTATATTACGGCTGTCCGGTCGAAAAAGGCGTATCTTGACCTAACTGTGACGATGCGGTCCTACATTTTACAAACCATTGTCTAAATAATTAATATTATAAAATAATTATTATCATTTATTATCTGCAATTGTGAAATACAACGATATTTGCTTCTGTTGTCTTGGGCGCGATGTTTTTTCTTGCTCTCATTCGGTACGATGTGCAACCGTGCGATTGACACGTGCGGCGAGAGCGGCAGTCGGCAGCGTGTCCTCAATATCCGACGGGACATCAACATCGCGTCATGTTGATTAGTTGAAAAATCAAAAATATCAACCTATTAACTAGAATAATCCATTTTTTATAAAAAAATCAAGATATTGATGAAAGATTCATCAATATCTTCACTTAAAATGCTTGGGGTCCATTTTTCACATAAATAGACCCCCTTCGAACAATGTGGTTGATTTCCGTGATAGATCGTTCAATGAAAGAGTTAAATAGAATAACTAATTCTTTATTACATTGATAATATATGCTGCCTCAGTAGAAACAACCTTCTTCCAGCTATTTAATACGTTTATTATGCTATCAGAAATAAAATTTACTAGGTTTGGAAACAAAATAATCTTCGATACCTTTTTTCACATCTTGAAAAGATTATTTTTTTCTGTTTAATAGTGTTGCATATACCGAAACACAAAATAATCTAAATAAGCTAAATCGGGACTATATGGTGCGTGAATAAAGGAACCCATCCAAATTTCTTTATTTTATTTTAAATCATCTTCGATGTACTTAGTCAGGCTTTGTCATGTTTCTAGAAAATTGATTTTCGATTGAAAACACTAAGTTCATTTAACCTTATTGCTTCAATAATTTTTTTTAGTTGAGAAAACTATACTTCACTCATAATTGGCTTACTGTAAGCAAGGACTTTGATTTTGAGTATCTAAGCTTGTCAGATATTTTTTTTAGTCAATTCGATTGATTTATTCGATTTCTGCACGAAATTCGATCACAACATCACTTTGCATCACAACTTTTTCTCTTTGAAGATTGTTGTTCAAATTAACATTAGCACTTTTACATTGGTTAAAGCGCTTTAGCCATTGTCGAATATTTAAATATTATCTATATGTGTCACAAATGTTTTTAGTTCCAGTTTGTTTTGACGGGATTCTGTGATGTGTTTTTTTTTAAATAACATTCTTAAGATGATCTAATAAAATAAAACACCAAACATGACTTGTAAGATTAGCAATTAGAGCACTGTGGGTCATATGTAGAGACACGTATTTTAGCATCTATTTTTTTTTAAAAATAGCGTTTAAAATGATAAATTTTAGCATCTATTTAGCGTTTATTTTTTAATTACGAATTTGAAGTTAAAAAGTCTAATTTATACATCATTTTTTAAACGATATACAATTAATTGATATAAAAACATTTGAAATTAAATAGAAATACAAGAATACACCGATTAAAAATTATATAATGTTTAAAATGTATTAAAGTCTCATCGAGCATGTTTTTATTGATGATTGTTTTAATCTAGTACGTCGATCGTTAACAATTAAATTGTACGTACTTAAAAACCGTTCTGCGTCAACACTATTTGTAGGACACCGAATTGATTGAAGGGCAGCATTGCCGAATTCTTCGTGTTTCATCTTTGTTGCAAGTAAAAGTTGAAGAGTATCAACTTTTACCCCACTTTTAATATTACATGATAAATTTTTAAAAAAATGTGAATTAACATTAAGTGGTTGTTAATGTTGTAAACAAAGGTACGTTTCTTATTACCGATATTGTTTCATCAATTTGAAAATTACATCTACTCCAGCTACATGCGGGTTGAACAGATGATTTAAAGTTTCCATAAAACACATCTGCTCTATTTTATATTTAAATGTGACTCGAGTTTTGATAAACTTTTACGGGAAACCGACTTAAGAATATCTATTAATTCTAGTTTGGTGTGTTCGTCTGTTTCAAGAAGTAGCTTCTGGGTTTCCATAGGCAAAATGCCACCTATGTTATAACCGCGAGAATTTTTTATTCCCATAATTTCATCCTACAATGGAAAAGGGGTACAAAGATCCTTTAATTTATCAATTAAATTAATAAATTTATCGCATATCTCGCTAACAAATTTACATTGAATTTTTAATGTATTTGTATCAGACTCATACAACTCTATATTCCTTTTGCTACACTTTTTATATCACAAAACAAGTACCAACCTAAGTATGTGGCATCATAGACAATATACAAGATTTGACCATTGAGTCTGGGAGGATTCTCTTTAGTCATTCTTCAAGAAAATCGATATATGGAAAATTTCGTATCTATTTGCAATTATATCGCATTTATCGCTTCTATCGCTTTTATCGCAAAATGCGATAATCACGTATCTCTAGTCATATGTATACTTTGTGTGGCAGCATACGGGATTTCGCAATCATGGTTCCGTAGATCCTGCGGGACTAGGTTCACTATCCAGGTCGATTCAGTATCGTGAGTGATTGAAGCACTAAAAAAGAATTACGAATCGGCCCAACCCGCGTTCGAGTGTTAACTCCGCACTCACAGTCAGGGAGGGCAACCATCTTAAGGATGGCACGGCTTTGCTGAGGTTCAGACAGTCGACCGGAGGAAGCTCAGGATCGGGCGAGATAGACTTAATGCCCTTCGAGTGGCAGGGATTCACATCAGGTCAAGGACCAATTTCAAGTCATTATAATAATCAATGTATTGGTTCTAAGATATCAACAATCTATTAAGTTTACCACAACTAAGCTTAGTTAACACTCGGAAATGCTTTTCAATGTTATTAGATTACTTTTGTATATAAGCCGATATTTTTGAAAGCGGTATAATTCCATTTTTAGAAAACATATTTAATGTACGTTTTAATTTAATAAAGATATCATCTCCTTATATTAAAAATTTTGTTCTCGATGATGTAGGAGATCTTCAGAAATTTATAAAAAATATTTTAATTATATAATATTATATAATGCCATCGTAAGAATGTTTTTTTGATAGTAAAATAACTCCATTCGTACCAATCATATTTAAACCAGCGTTTCTTGCATTCATTTTCTTTTATATTTGATGAAGCGCGACATGCTAAGTGTAAAGAAGGAACAAGTTTTGTATTAGTTATCTTTACAAATACTGTATATTAATTTTCAAAGTTCAGACAAATAAACAAAGAAATAATTGAAATCATTTATTTAAATTTCCAGAATCAATTCGCACGTTTAAAATTTCACAAGATTAATATATTATTACCACATTTTATTTAAATTGTCAATCACATGAACCAAACAGCCGTAAAAGGATTCCGTATGTTTTTAATTTTTTATTTTTTCATCAGATATATAATTTAAATTCAAATTCTATAAAAAACACTTTTTTTTATCAAGTTTTATTCCACAATAAAATCATCTCGAGAAATATTAGAACGAAAATCATATTATATTTTCATCTGAAATAACGAATATGGCTTCGTCATGCCTACAAATAAATATTTGGGTTAGACCGCAAAGGGTTAAACATATTAGATATCAAGTATCATATTATTATATATAAATTATTAAAATTTATTTAAATAAAAAATGTTTCTGAAATAAAATAAATCCTATATATTTTATTTCGATTAATTTATTATATTTTTTTTTATATATTTCACAGACTTCCGCTATTGAACTGTGGCCTTGTATTAATTTGAATTTTTCACGGATCGCGCATATTAAAAGTGAGATGTAAAGATGGCTATGTGATTTTTTTATGATGCGCAAAAAAGGCGTCCATTTCAAACGCCTTTTTGAATAGGCCTGAAAAGAGAGACCATAAATCCTTTTTCTTTGCATTTTTTTTCATCCCGAGAAGTAGACAAAACGATATATATCATCCATGGGCCGAACGGTGCGCAGATCTCGAAATGTAGTTTCAATCTGAATACATTTTAAGCGAATCTCCGAATGGAGAGAGAGACGACCTCAATATCTGCGGATTTTTATTATTTTTTTTTATTCCGCCAACGTTTAATATCGCCATTTTTTTGATGCGCCAAAAAAAATCATCCGTCGGCATCCGCTTATTAATATTTTGGCCCGGGCTCAAATTTAAAACCGGCCGGCTCTGTGCAAGCGGATCGTGTAATTCGAATTTTCCTGTTAACGCCGAGTATGAATATATTAAAATTTTTGAAAGGCTTCCATGGAATTTTCCCCTTTGATCAATGGTACATGGTGGGTCAGAAAATACTGTCGCCATCTGGTCGTTATTAATATTTTTATTTTTAAAAATATGTTTTCATATTTTTTTAGGTGGCATGGATCCATATTGATCGACAGATGATCTTGACGATCCACAGGCATGTGATAGCTCGTCTTCCGAGATTCAGTGTGTCTCATGACAACGCTATGACATGGCTACTGCATGTAAGTCAAGTTCAACAAGAAGATAGGGGGTACTACATGTGTCAAGTGAACACGAATCCAATGATAAGTCAAGTTGGTTATCTCCAAGTTGTCGGTAAGTAATTATCCATTTATCAAATTATTGATTATATTATTTTTAATATAATATTTTTTATAGTACCACCGAATATTCTCGACAATGAGAGTACGCAGTCAACTGTAGCTGTAAGAGAAAATCAGAATATTAGTCTCACATGCAAAGCCGATGGATTTCCACGACCGAAAATCATGTGGAGGAGAGAAGACGGCCAGACTATATCAGTAGACAAGAGAAAAAAAGGTTAGTAAAACATTTGCGCAGTATATTTTTATTAATAAAAGAGTTGAATTCGTAAATGGCTCGCCACAAAGGGGGAGATGCGTTCGCAAACGTGGCAATGTGTAAATTGAATTCGCGATCGTATCGGCGAACACGGTTTACAATGTCATCCGCCATATTGTCACCCGGCGGCTGCAATATTTAATGGCCATCTTGATAAAAAATCCATTAAAACTTTTCACCGACACTAAAAGTTAAATTACCTCCAGGGGCTGCCTCCCAGAAACTCCTGGAATAAGGTGTTATATATTATTTCGTTTCTTCACATCACAGCGAAGGAATATTCGCGAGTCCTTGCACCGAGTCCCCTTTATAATATACTCGGATATAAAGTGTTGAACTTTTGTTAGCGGGACAATGGCCAGAAAAAGAATTCTTAAATAAAAATACAGTGTTGCGGGTATATCCCCTGCTTTATTGTAATGGGAAAGAAATGTTGCTTTTTTTTGGAGAGAGCGAATGTTTATCCATTATTACTTTTGTCAAAGGTCCTTGAGGATGGATATATTTTTGCTTTAATACGTCTTGAATGAACTTCTTTGATATTTCGTGGATATCTATTTAAATACCATAAACAATTTACTCATACCAACTCTTTTTCAACACTTTGACATAAACAATCTAATAAATAAATAATATATATAATAAAATAATTTTTTAGACGTGATAACAAATTTCTTCATTCTAAGTTTTTGATTTTTTAATAAATAATTTCATTATTCAAACGATCGATAATGAAAATATAAATAATAGTATTTGTCCCTGACATGTATTGAATATGGTAGTCATATTAAATAGTTACGTTATTGTTGACATTGTCAAAAAAATTAATATGTTTTGCAGTACGGTGGTGTTGATGTTGGGTGTGCTGAATGTGGAAAAAAATATATTTATTTTTAATGAATTTTATTATTATTTATACATTAGTTCTTTGTTTTTGCGCCATAATTTTTACAATGGAACTATCGTAAAGTGTGCTCTTCTGTTTTAGTTTTATGAGTATATTTTTTCCATTAATATTACTTGAAAAATTTATGTCGCAAAAACGAAGAATATCATTATTAAAACTGTATATTTTTTTTCACATTCAGCACACCCAAAACATTATGTTTTGAACCCAAAAGTTCTAAACATTATGTTTTGACTCAGCGAATTTTTACTTTAAATATTTTTTTGCCAAAAACAAAACCTTTATAATGTATACATTAGAATCTTGGGACTTTTTCATATTTTTTTTTAATGTAAAAAACACGAAGGAATGACGTTTTGCTGACATCGTAGTAATAAAAAAATCTAAAATTAGATAAATCACTAACATGGATGCATTTTAGTACAATAATTTATGCATATCTGATCAGGCAATGTTTTGAAAAAAATAATAATATAAAAGATTAAGATTTTTTGAGAGAAAAAAACCATTTTAATCTTATTAAAATTTACAGTAATATTCGTTAACCGATTTTAATATGTAAAGTGAAACATATAGGTTAAATATATAGATTTGCACTACAACTTCATATTAAAATATACAACTAATTCATATAAATCTTAACTAAAAATTTTATAATATAAAAAATTATTACCGCTTCCTGTATATATATCTCGTGATACATAATTTATCTAAGAAATTAGTCCTTATTTTTTTTGGAAAAGCCTTCAAGTTCTTTCATTCCTTTTCTAAATAAATGCTTATTCTAATTCTTAATAAAACTTTGTCTAATTTTTGTAATTCCGAAACTAAAGAGAGTGTAAAATAATAAATGGAATCATTTTAGCTAAAAATTTAATTCATAGTTTAGATAATTCTAATAATTGGTGTATTCAAATAATTAAATATCAACTTAATATATTAAAAGTGTTTAAATAAATTGAAGCTGCTTAGACCATCTGCGATCTTAAAGTTTAATAATCTTGAAAGTGAATGAAAGAAAAAACTAAATTCAGGAAGATCTTTTAAAATCTATGATGATATTTTGAACTCATAGGAAAAATCTGATTCGCATAAAACAACAAGGAATTGTTAAGACCATAGTTATCCATGAAAAATAAAAATCAAATAATAATTTTAAAAGGCACGGAAAAAAAATTTTTTTTTTGCTGTCCAAATATAAAACCAAACTATTCCTTCAAATAATTTCTGCTGGAAGTAAGAGGTGGGTTCTCATCACCAATCCAAGTAGAAAAAACAATGACATCCAATCAGATATCTGTGGAAAACCTAATAAGACAGCTAGATTTAGTTTTCAAACATCCTCCATCTTATCTGCAATGGATGAAACAAATCAAAAATCACTAGAAATGATATTTTATTAAATAAAAAAAAACTGCCTGAATTTTTCGAACAGGGTATTAAAAATCTCCCTATTCTGTAGAGAAAGATCATAGATAAAATTGTAAATAAAATTGTATAGTTTTTCTTTAGATAAACATTTTGTCGCAATAAAAAAATGACATGACTTTTCGCTTCACCTTGCATAATATATTATTATAACATTAGTAAAATATGTATGTTTATTTTCATTACGTTACTTTAGTTTCGAGTTAATCAAATTGCCATATAATAATAAACTTAATAAATATATTGCAATTTTAACAACTTTGTAATGAATAAAGTCTTTCAGTAGATATAACTTGATTTGTTTAAAGATATTTTTTCGACTCAATTTTATGTAATGAAACATCTCATTATATCTCTTTTTAGATTTCTATACTTATCCTATCAAAAGGAAATGTTTGGGTTTACAGAAGTAAGATTTAAAAAATATATTTAATCAAGTCAGGGCGCTAAAAGGCAGCATATCAAACACATCACGATTGAAAAGGCACTCGCTTCGGGGGTTGATCCTCGTTCCGTTATCGGCCGATTCTTAATGACCCAAAGACCGGGGACCCATTAAGGGTCAGATACCATCTTAATGTATCTCCGTGTACATGTTAACGCCTTATCAATTCGGCATCCCCGCCTAAGTGGATCAAGGATAATTGGCATGTGAGACACCACCTGAAACTCCCCAGAGGGGGCTCCCCAAACGCTCCGAAGCTCCACGGAAGGGTTAAACGCATACAATATTTCCAAATTAAAACATCCTGGCGGACAATAAAAATTCATTGCCTGCAATTAATTCCGGCGTATTATTACAGCTACGCTTTATGGCGACGATAAATATAACGCGACAATTAAATGTTTGTTAATTGTCCCCAAACAATTAATTTAATTAACGAAAATATACTTGAAAAAAATTAATATTCTCAATTATTCTCCCCCGGAGAGCATGATATCTTAATTGCCGCTATAAATAAATAAATAATGACGTTTTATGCAAATTTCTAAATAGTCATAGCCGTATTTATATAGTGCTGTTCAGCTCATTTAAATTTTACAATGCAGTTATTTTAGTTTTTTTTAACATATTGTGACATTTCAGAGATGAATATTAAATACGGTACACATGCGATCTTAAATTTGAATAATCCCACGGGGTTTGACGGCATTATGTAAAAATTCTAATATGGCCGTTGAGTCAATTCAAAATTTTATTTAAAGAAAATAGATTTACAAACGAATGCCGTGACTTGTTTATTTGATAAATATTGTGGCCATTACTAAGTTACGCATAAATTAATATTTTTCTGTTTTAATCCAATTATAATGATAAATTATTTTTTTTACACCGTCTAATCTTATGGCGGAATATTATCAATATATTTCGGTCTCTAATAATTATATACATAGATTTTAATCCAGTAAGAATCCTTATCTTCTTATGGTGTCTATGCAATGATTTTTTTTAATAATTATTAAAAAAATAAAAAATATTCCTAACCTCGACAGGTTATATCTTTATTTATTATATGTTTGATATTACATCTAATGATTCATTATTCCAATAACCTTCAGAATATTACGTCTGAAGTATTAAGTTTAATTATATTCAAATTTTATTTTAAATTAGTTTAACAATTTATAATGAATTAAAAATAATTAAATTAATTTTTACATCATCCGTCTGGCGAAACCCAGCAATGAAACATTTTATTTTTATATTGCGATTTGGTTTTAAATTAAGAGAGGCATTTCTAAGAGATCTTCAGAGATTTAATATTTTCAACTATGATCCTAAATATCTCATGAAAACTTCATGTAGAGTTTAACTAGACATACATTCAATATTTTTTCGCATACAAAATAATAAGCAATCAATATGTCTACCAATGTCATAATACGTCAGATACAAGTGTACTAACACAGCAAAAATATACTTATTTTTTTTTGTTAAATCTCGTTTGATAGAATTATAATTATTATAAGTTTTTCTACGTATTCATCTTTTAATTTATTTATTTTTGACAATACCTTTTTCTAATGATCTGACATTTAACCTAGTATATTGGTGACCCCAAGTGTTTTATTATTCTCGAATAACTCTTTTAATATAAATCTTACTTATCACAAACCTTTTTGTATTTGTCTAAAAAAGTCATAATAATAAATATTATAAATAATCATTGTCCCTTATTATCTGCAGAAAAAAATAATAAAAACAACAACATTCGCTTCTGTTGCCACGGGCGCGATGTTTTATCTCGCTCGCATCCGGCACGATGTGCCAAGTGCGAGTGAAACGTGCTACTAGATCTCAATCTGCGGCGAGATATCACCGAGAGGGCGTGTCATTTACGCGTCATATTGATTAGTTAAAAAAAATCCAAAATATCGACAAAATTATGAAGCATTTCACGAATAACTATTCTTATTCTTAAAATAATCATTTTTTTCTGTAATGTCAAGATAATGATGAAGAATTTATCAATATTTATATTTATTATGTTATAATATATATATGTTTTCATAATATGCTTTACGTGCAGTTAGACAAAGGGAATAAATCATAAATCTTCTAATGTATTATATTTAATTTACATTATTTGATTTATATTTTGGCCTATTATATTATTAGTAATCCTTATTATTTTATTACATACCGGGGCTATATACACTTTCATTATTTTAAACATTTTTTTAATCTCGTGATCTTATTATACAGTATGTATATTTATTAGTGGCGTACGGTGAGCTTGATGTTCGTTGTGCTGAATGTGGAAAAAAAATATTAAAAAAATAAAGTTTTTTTTAATGAATTTTATTATTATTTATACAATAATTATATTCTTTGTTTTTG
>JAGXCT010033183.1:0-43109 GCA_022495035.1 Philopotamus ludificatus | reverse complement strand
TGTCATATGTAGGATTTATATTAAAAGAGAGTTACTCGAGAAAAAATAAAAAACTTAGACCCCAATAGCACGGCTAGGTTAAAGCCTCCGACCTGTAGAAAAGATGATAAAATAACTTCCGTATAATACAGTCAACTTTCCTATAGCGAGAACCATGCTAAAGAAACACACCCTATAGAAGAACAGCCAACCATACAAGTAGTTAGGAGGTTTTTTAATTGCATTTTGTAAATTAAACCAAACCAATACATCAAGCATCCTATCACATATTTGTAATGACCTTGTCATATGTTTAGTTTGTTCACGCGCGTGTGTTGTATTTTGTTATCAACCAAGAGGCATTGAAATTTATTTCGTACGGCAATGAAATCGAAAAAGGGATCCTTATAGGAGGGACTATTGTACACGCCATAGAAAACTGCTCTCTAGCAGCGAGAGCTATAGAAGGGTTGCCTGTATTTACTGTAAATTAAAAAAAATATTTGCTAATGAGGCCAGTAAAGCAGTTGGTACGATGTAAAAAAAAGGGAATTTTCAACATAACTCATAAATAATTTGTAAATACATCCATGACCTTTGAATGATTTTATGGTTATTTGTTGGGAAACTGCAACGAGCAGAAATGTGAGTCACAGTGTTCTGCAATCAGGTTGATAGATGTTAAAAATTAAGGCAGATAGATGTTTCTTTTAGAATTTGTGGCTAAGGAAGATTTCAAAATATATCTTTCTAATGCATTAAACGTTAAATAGTTAAATGTTAAAGTATTATTAAAAAATAAGCGTTTTATCACAAGTAAAGTAAAATATATTTATAATACACAATAATTATTAATAGATACTACATTGATATGTTCGCACGATATGCTATCTCTTAAAACATTCACTTTGATGCACTTTACTCTAAGATAATAATATGAATAAAATATATCGAAAAACAACCTGATTTGAATGTAAAATCCCGTATATAACGCGGTGCGTAAAATTTTAAGAATTCTCTGAATTTGAATGGAATCAATACTGCGTGTAAATAGTAGGAATGCCATAATAAAAATTTACTTTGAGAAAATCGAGGCGGAAATATTTTTTTATTGAAATTCAAGGTTGACTGACTCTGCATGCTTCCACAACATACGAAAATGACAATTCGCGCAAGTAGTTTGTCACAAAAATACACATGTTTGAGCTGAAAATTATACAAAACGTCCGATACAAAATAGCGAAAAAACCTTGAAATTTAATTATCCATAGACATTTTTACGTTGCGTTATTGTACTTATTCTCGTGACATTGCATTAGTAACAAATGATAAACGTAAATCGATCGTAAAATTGCATTTTGAACCGGGCATCATTTAATTATGTACACCACTCACCAAATTAGGTGTTTGCGGCACAAAATAAAAATTGAATATGATGCATTTCGAATACATATTCACGTGTTCAAATATTAGATAAGAAATGTGCCACCTGCCATTATTTGAACGGTTCATCGTGTATTATTTAAAGGTTAAACAACATTGCAACAATGAGACGAGAGTAATCGACTGGTTAAACGCATATGCGCGCAATCATCACTGGTGCATAAATTATTTATTCACATCATCACTGTCACAATTGTAATCATCTCATGTAGTACATCTGCCGACTGTAGTAGAACATCTGCTTAACACTCCTAATCATCAAAATGATTAAAAAAATATTAAAATGTATAAATACATATACATATGAACACATCCTTATGAAAATATCCGAATATTATGATCAGTAGGGCCTCGTTTAGCGCTGAGGATGCGTTCTTAGCCAACAGAGCGTTAAATGAAACTGCGTTGAACCAGGTTTTTAACACTGTAAATATGAAAAAGGGCAACACGTGGCTAAAAATAAATTATTTTTTATAATAATATATGTTACATAAACACAGAAATACAGCATTTATCTGTGTGATGAATTTCCAAGCTCTTCTAAGACTACTTTTTATGAGTAAGTCGTCTGGCGCCTTTTTTTTACTATCATTGAGCAAATGTATGTAGCAGGAGGTCGCATCCAAAATACCTGGTCATGCTTTTGTATTCCTATCAAAATCTGGATCATTTGCTACAGTTTGATCAAAACAGTTTCGGTTCGCACCTGTAGCAAGTTTTTTTAGGTTAATCGTGTTCAGAATCATTATTTTCAATTCCACCTTGTTCCGCAAGTTATTGAAAGTCGACGTTGGTAAGGTTCTCCTTAATATCCTGTCCATCTACACCTCCTAGTCCTGCGGTTTTTCGATTATATTGACAATTTGGCCAATGATATACTTTTATTGTTAGGAAATCCTCAAATATTAGGACGCACAACGAAGATAATGTCCCTTAACCGATCTGTCACGGCAGCTCGAAACCCCAATGGGGTGGTTTATTTACTATGGAAAATAGACCCTAAGCATTTCAAGTCAAGATATTGATGAATTCTTTATCAATATCTTAGACTTAAAATGATAAAAATGGATTATTTAAGAATAAAAATAGTTATTCATGATATGCTTCATAATTTGGTAGATATTTTTATTTTTTTACTAATCAATATAATCCTTAAGTGACGTGCGAACTCGGCAATGTCCCGCCGTAGATTGAGGACACGCCTCCGTCTCTCGGCACGTGTCACTAGTACGGTTTCACTTGCACTTGCACATCGTACCGGATGCGAGCGAGAAAAACATCGCGCCTGTGCCGAAAAAGTAGCGAGTAAGTTAGTAGTCGGAGAGGTGTCCGACGAAAACTATGAATTCAGAGATTTCTTTATAACAGATGCCAGGGGGTATGTAAGAGGAAAACACCCATTACCTCCGCATGTTTTATAAAAATAATATGAACGTGGGTAGTTCGGCGCGTTGGAAATAAATAATTTAATGCCATCTATTCTATGTTAAAAAATATGTATATAAAACAATTAATATAAATGTTAATCCAAGTGAAATAATATTAAAAATTAACATGTGTCGTGGTTCGTCCCTTGGGGTAATATTAGTGTGAGAGACTCATTCCTGTTGCATCTTTATAGTCTTTAGAATGTTTATCAGATCTTTATATCGATGAATGGTGGTTTGGAATCTTCCTGTTATGCCATTTATGCATCGTAGTTAAATAAAATAAATAAATAAATATGACTTCCCAGTTCATGGGCTAAATTAACGACGTAGTCTTGGGTGATAGAAAGATTACTTCAACAGGAATAAAATAGTAAGTGTTCAAGGACGTTGATTGCATGGCTTGGAGCATTTTCCTACAGTAATTTTTTTTAAATTTACAATTTTACGATTGGACAAAAACTTGTGGTAAACTAATTTTAAAAAAGGTCTCTAGTGATCCAAGATTTCTTATAAAATTCCTAAATTATATGCAAACTGGATTGTAAAATTCTTTTCAAACCTCTTGGCCTTTTTTTTAGCTTCGAGCAAATAGCATTAGTCAAAGAAGCTCTAAACAAGGCCTTTCTGTATCGATAGTTTTCATCAATTAGCCGCTTTGATCCTTTGAAGCTTGCTCGTTAGTATTTGGAATACTCGACGTAGTGCAGAAATTATATTTTCAATTGAATCAAGGTACAGGTCGGATTTACGACCGCAAACCGGTAACAAATTCTTATACAAAACAGCAATTAAGATAGTCGTGATTGGAAAAGTCAAACGCAAAACGAGCCAATAAATACGGCCACGTCCATTATCGCGTAGATCCGATGCTAATTCGGTTAAATCCATCTAAAAACGATAGATCCACTGTACAAGCTAGACGGTTTATTGTGCTCGAAAAAATTCGATTTCAACGTTACGATATGAAATATGGCAATAAAAAAGGCGGAAAACACCACGAGATAAGGCGATGCGCGGTCAATCGCAGAGTGCGATATTCTTCTCGCAAAAATTGAGGCGTGGGGACCGAGACACTAAAATAAAACTACACCGGCCTAAGGGCTTTTGGTCTCGAAACGGTCGTTTTGAGTTGAAAGATAACGCCTCGACATATCAGAGATAGACCGCAGGCTGGAACCAGTTATTTGCTAAGTGCAATTTGATATAACAATTTTATTCTTGCGCGATGAACGGTTGCGTCAAGACATATAAAAAAATATGATATGATTCGCGTCATTATGATGATAATGAATTTTTTTATAATAACTCATTTCATCATTATTTATTTTTTTTATTTATTGCGACGTTAATTTCTTCAAAATTATCTTGTTCTTCTTTACTTTCATCTCATTTATGGTGGTTGGTAATCATCGTTGCTATTTTAAATATCGATGCTCGGACTTCGTGATGTAGGAATCGATCAATAAAATTTCACAACGAAGATGTGCTTCATTTTCCCACGACGCATTTTCTTTCGATTTAATTTTCTAACATAATTGCGTTCATTCGAAATGCGTATCTACACATTGTCGATGCTAATTTTGTTCGTACAAGATATTCTTAGAATTCCCGTGTAACATCCAACATCTTGATTTAAACAAAATTAAACCGATATAATTAGACGCACGATCATTATGAATTCTTCTAAATATGTATTCATTATTGTGCAGGATTGTTCTTTATTTTACGTCAACTTAAAACAGTGTTTTTCAACCTTTTTTATTTCACGACACACTTAAACCAATAGTTATATTTACTTGAATTTAATTATTATATATTTATTTATTAATAATATTAAATTGATTTCCGAAGAACTACAAAAAAGTTCTAGATTTTTTTAGAATTTGGTTTTTTTAATAATTATTAATTACAGAAAAGTTTTTTTTGCACAAACATCACGATATTTGGACATCCATCAATGAGGACATTTAAAATGAGTGATCTACTTCTTTAAATATTTAATTACAATCATTTGTCTTAATTTTACTCTATGTCTAGTGCCGTGAAAAGATTTTTTAGAATTTTTCTATAGAAATACAAGTTTGGGAATATCAAGTAAATAAGATCCACGGTACACACTTTCGAGAGTTTAAATTCTATGACTTTTATCTATTAATTTCTAATAAGACGCGTTTTAACTTATAATTTTATTCGTCTTCTGCATACACTTAAGTGTATTGAAACACAGAAATAAATCTAACAGAAATGGAATGCATTGCTACAGACCTCAATACAAAACCGTTAATCATTTTAATCTACTACATGCTAATAGAGTTTAGCACTAATATTTGTAGATTTATCTATATATCTGCTATTTAAGGTTTGAAAACTATTAAATATGGAATGACTATTGCTAATACATTACATTACATCAATAAAACCGCTTTTACGTTCTTGAAATTCACATTTTCCCGCTATTTGCGTGAAATTGACAGAGATCCCGTTTAATTTCAGTTCATAAAATACTTGCGATTACGTTTTTATTTCCGGCAATTTATGTTTGAAATATTTAAAATTAAATAATTCTAATACTGAAGTTGTGAAAATCAATGATATAGTGCAGTGCTTCCCAAATTATGGGCCGCGGCCTTCTGGGGGGTCGCAGGATTTCTCGCGGGGGCCGCGAAAATATTCAGCACAAAGTACAAATATTCAATTTATGAATATTTTTCCACATAGCATATTTAAGGACTGTATATATTTAAGTCTGTTAAATAATAACACATATGAGAACATATTTATATACACAAAAACAACAAACAACAACAACAGGGATAGATTAATCCATTTAAAAAAATATTCAAGATATTAATGAAGAATTCATCAATGAAATGGTCGGAATAAGAAAAAAATAAGGACAAATAAGAAAAAATAAGAATAAATAATAATAAAATGAGAATAAAATGAGAATAAATAAGAAAAAAATAAGAATAAAAAAATAATAAAATCAGAATAAATAAGAATAAATAATAATAAAATGAGAATAAATAAGAATATAAAAGAAAAAAATAATGACAAATAAGAATAAATTAGAAACAAGATTATTTAGCATTTTGTGCTAAGAGATGTATTCAGTGCACGGAGTTTTACTGTATCATAGTGAAGTACGATGGCTATCTCGCGGAAAAGTTTTAAAACGATTTTGTGCTGAATATAAATATGTGTATTATAATTTTAATAATTATTGGTAAACAATCTTAATAAAACTATAAAATATTTTTTTTGGGGGGGGCGGTAATTAATTCTTTCAGATTTAGGGGGCCGTGATATAAGAGTTATTGGGAAGCACTGATATAGTAGACAGTCATATTCACAGAATCTTACCGACGAAAACTCTGCCTGTGCTAACCTCAATTTATCTAATTCCAACAAAATAATATGCAGTGAAGTATATTAATGGCCTTAAAACCTTCTTCTTGTTATTTTCACTAACATTGAAAATAAGAAGAAATCTTCGAAACGATTAATAGTATCGAAAGAAAATATTCACTAAACCACATTTTCGCTCTAATCATGTTTATTTTATCAGTTCCTTAAAAGCGCTAAAACCAGATTTTACTCATATAAAAATTTAAATGATATGGTGCTTTTTTAAATATTTTATTTAATCAACACACGGATTGAAAAACGTTGAATAAAGTCTCAGTCGATAAATTTTCACTGGACGCATTATTTTAAAATCTTTCATGAAAAATCCGTTACTTCAAGACAGCTTTATTATAGCTGCTGATTTATCAGTAATATCAAGATAACTAACACTATTTATGATTCCGGATTCGGGTTAAATGTACCATGAAAAAAACCATTGCTGTGTTAAAATTCCGAAAATATTTCACGAATATCAATCAAGACCGTAAACTTTATGATAGCAGAAACAGGTTTTATTACAAAATTCTATAATACTTTGTATTCTTAAAATTGAATATTTGCACAGCTTATAAATAAGGAAGTTGTGCGAATTCCAGATAACATATATATATTAGATTATAATAATATACAGAATTTGCTTGTAATCTGATGACAACATACATTCGTCACTGTATATAATGGAATAGAATGTTTGCCGATTTACAAGAGGGTGCGAATGCTGAGCTAACTTCCGCGGGGCGTTTCGCACTGGCTTCTAAAAAAAATGGCCATGTGCTAGCAGTCACTCACGAGCCCAATTGCAGATGTCACTGTCGGAATTTACAACACTATATTCGACAACAACACGCGGGTTCAAATTGCTGCAGGTTGCTCTTTCGAAATGCTAACAGCAGCCAAATGGGCCACAACTGTGGCATTCAAAAGGAATCGCATTAGCGCGCCGTATAATGTCGCTATTAGCCGAAAAGATGGATACACTCAAATGCCAAAATAAATTGATTTATGACGTATTTAAAATAAAATAAAAAAGAGATCCGGATTCGGAACTCACCTTTTGGGTTTCCAGCGACGCTTGAACACCCCCAGCATGTCGGCGCTCCTCACATCAACGACAGGAAGCTGCACTTCAGGAAGCGACTCCTCCTCTAGATGTGGGCCATCGGCCACCAGCTGCTCGCGCGCTCACTTAACACCACGACACACTAACTGACAACAGACACTATACAACCCTGTTTTAACACTGCCAAATGTCAATCAATCGAACAAACAAACACTCGAGTCTCAGGGAAACAATCGACGTCTCACGATTTCACCGGGAGTGATTCGAGGCTTTCACCTTGCACCGGATTGTCAGTCGCCGAACGCAATTATTACCGTTGCAGCGGCTCAGCGCGCAAAAACGTCTGAAAAAAATAAAATCATTCATATTATTATCTGAGCAATACAAAATCCTTGTTTAATAGTCACAACATAGATGTATTGGCATGGCAACATTAGACTTAAATGTTGGGCTCTATGAATATTAGACTCGGCCCTTAATCTGGACTTCCTGCGTCTTACTGCCAAGCTCTTTAAATTTCTATGCTCTTCTAATATTGGTCAAGTCACCAGACTTGAGCTCGGAGTTGAACTGTCCCGCAGGATCCAGGGGACTATGATTCACCGATTCGAAACGAAATATGAGAAGAATATTTTAACTATACCCGAAAACGTGTCCGACGCAACAAAGAATCGATTTCAAGCACAGTCATTGAAAAGGTTTATGGTCAATAATAGTTTGGGTCCTTCATGTTCCCAACGGATAGAGAAATCAAACCAAAAATTGCTGACCTGCATACAATGATATGTTAAATCTGTGGGATTGAACGAAAAAAAGAGCGACGTTGCTGCAGATCAGAGGGAAATGAAATACGTTAAGTACGTTAATTAACATCTGTCTTTTCATTAGATGATAATGATAATATATAAGGGTTGTTTTAGTTGTTGTTGGTTCTAGATTGGTGAACGTCTAAAGCACTACGTTCTAAAGAAATTACATTTTTTGCTCTCTATTTCCAATGGAAGAATTTGTGTCGGATAAGCTTTTTTTACGAAATTGCATGGTTTACGAATTTCATCAAAAAAACAATGCAACAACTGCGACCAAAAAAATGGGATATTTACAGAGACATATTGACTATTCGGCAGTGGCAGATATGGAAATTTTGAATTAAAAATCAAAGCTGGAAAATGAATTATTACGGATTGAAGTTGAAACAAATTCAATAAAATCTATTCTAAAAATAACAGATGCTCTTGATCTATAGTGTAAGATCATTCAAAAATAATTGGCAAGATTTATAAGCAGGCTGTGTGAATATTGCATTATTAACCTAGTCGTACCATTGGGATCTGTTTGGGACCTCAAGTTTTTGATTTTTTTCAGATAACTCTTTTGATATAAATCCTACGTGTCACAAACTTTTTTTATTCGTCTAAAAAAAGTCCAAAGAATAAATATTATAAATAATTATTGACCTTAATGGGCCGCAATTATGAAAAAAAAATAAAAACAACACTATTCGCTTCTGTTGCCACGGGCGCGATGTTCTTCACGCTCGCATCCGGTACGATGTGCCAAATGCGAGTGACAAGTGCTATAAGAGCTCAGTCTGCGGCGAGACATCGTTGAAAACATTTTTCATTGATTAATTAAAAAATCCAAAATATCAACTAAATTATGAAGCATATAATAAGTAACTATTTTTATTCTTAGAATAATCCTTTTATTTTTTAATTCAAGGTATTAATGAAGATTTCATCAAATGATCTATTTTCCATTGTAAGTAAACCCGGATTCAAATATGTCAAGAATTAATAAAATTAGAGGAAAATTCAACATTTCTTAGACATTTTGAAATGGGTTATGTACTCGAACTGATGTCGCAAAAACACTGGCTTTCTAAAGGTAGGTACCACTGGCAACGCCGAAATTGAATCTATCGATTAAAAGATCCCTTTGTCTATACGGTGGGATTGTAAAGAAATTATTCATTTTAAAATATGCCCCGACAATAAGGGCACAATTATATTATAAGCTGAAACGATTAAATGAAGCTATTCGTGGAAAAATATTTGGAATATTCAATAGAGAAAACACATTTTTGACACAATGGATAAATTAATATAATACTAATAGTATGTAATTATTTCTGCGTCACATTCATCCGATCTTGCTCCATCTTTGCCTCTCATCTATCAGTCATTGTTGCCAAGTCGAATAATTTAGGAATCATAAGAAGAGATTTTATTCCATCTTTCATATTTTTAAAAATGTTATAGAAAAGCAGCTGTAAAAATCCTTAAAAAATATATATTTTTAAGCTGGTTATAAAATACGCGAGTTTCTTTCGGTCACTCGATATGATTCATCGATCCGTCTTTCTATTCCAGTATTCTAAGGTCAAATATTCAATATAGTACCCGCATATTGTTGAAACATATTTACGGACAATATCGTATTGTATTAGAAATCGGAATTCAAGCAAAGCCCGGATAAAAAAATACCATTTAGCAAATTGGAATTGTTAACGCGTTACGATACGACTTGGTCATAAATCAACGACCACCATTTAAATTTTATTATTTGATTCCCATTAAACACACCGCGATACAATCATCTTAATAATGAAGACAATCATCGCCATAAAAATGTTCGTGACCACTTTGTTAAGTTGCGACTAGGCGAGATCGCCTACTGCTACGATTGCGAAAGTTCATTGTCGTACACAGATTTTCATATAAACAAGAAAATCTTAACAAAATTAAATATTATGATATAAAAATTTATTATATACAAACATCCTATATTGATTCTTTATAGAAACATATTTTAATTGTATTTTATTTTTAATATGATTTAATCTAATTCAAATTTGAAATAATATATATTTTTGTTTATTTTATTCAGACTATTTTGTTATATTGAAAGTGCGATATTATGACAACTGTAAGTCGATTGAACATGAAATATTTCGATCATCGAAAATAAATAGATTAACCGGAAAAATTTAGTGTTAAACATAAATTCGCCCTTCGTCTCTTTCAGCTCAAAGGATAGCGAAATGTAGCTTTATTTGTATTATTATAATAATGTGGAACAAGTTTGAATGTATCCTGGGCGAAACCGAGTATTAAAGTCAATAATATATTCATAAATACCTTTTAAATTATATTTTAAAATATTTTCAGTGCTAACGACTGCAAGTGTCTGTTAATAACTGTTATAACTATAGCAAATAACAAATGATATCCTAACACGTTCAATCATATACATATTATATTATATATTTATCAAAAGTGTGAGGCTTATTAATATTTAAATTATATTTATGAATAAAAATTCGTTTTTATTAAATTTCAGCGGTGGATATACGTATCCTGATTAAAAATCTGCGTAATATTTCACACGATATTGTAAATTTGTACAGAGGCCCGATGAAAAATGTTTCCCGGATAATAAATCGCTAGCATTTGGCTCCGGCGGGCACGGCGCCATTTTGTTTTTATGACATGTGAGGAAAACGAAAATTCATATTAACCCTTTACCGCACTGGGTCAATTTTGTGCCCTTTCGTATGAAATACTGGCGAAACGTGCAATTATATAATATGGCGTGGTCCATACGTGCAAATCGGGTAAAACGTAATGAATCGAGTGCTCGAGGTCCAGCTGCGAATATCAATTAGTTGGCGCTGTAAAGCCAGAGTTATCTAAAATTGTTCCCATGGTAAAATTAATAATTCAGACCTCTAGCTGAAACCCAACATTATTATAAATTATACGTATTCAACTTTTCATATGAGAATTAAATTGAAAATATAGTTTCAGTATAATAGTAGGCCGTCAAGACTAAAATGTCGTTTTTTTAATGATAGAGGTAGATCAAAAATAATATCCCTTGTTTAACTAAGTCTTGTTCTTTCTATTTGACGTATTATTAATACCCTCGTATTAAAAATATGTATTTTTTCATTCAACTACCGTGCGAATTTTTTGTTCATCTATTTAGTACTGCATAGATATAAATAAATAATAATCTGAAGGAGCCAAATGGGGACTAAATGGGGGCGTAAAAAAATAGTTTTTAATCCAAGGCCCTTATTTTATTTTCAGTCAAATTCGATACATGGGGTCGGGAGTTGTTGTGTTGCAATAAAATTGTTAGATTAAACAAATCCTTTTAGCCTCATTATTGCATTTAAATTTTCTAATTACCCGCCTTTGACATTGGTGGACATTTAACCTAGTAGTGCCGATGGGGTATATTTGGGTCTCCAAGTTTTTGATTTTTCTTGAATAACTCTTTTAATATAAATCTTACATATCACAAACCTTTTTGTATTCATCTAAAAAAGTTTAAAGAATAAATATTATAAATAATTATTAACCGCAATTACGAAAAACAACACTATTTGCTTATGATACCACGGGCGTGATGTTTTTTCTCGTTCGCATCCGGTACGACATGACAAGTGCGAGTGAAACTTACTACTAGTGACACGTCCCGCGAGAACTCGGCACGAGTCCTCAGTCTGTGGCGGGATATCGCCGAGTGTGCGTGTTATTTACGCGTCATATTTTTTAATAGAAAAATACAAATATCAACCAAATTATGAAGCATATCATGAATAACTATTTTTATTCTGAGAATAATTCCTTTTCTGCAATGCAATTTGAAATGCATGGGGTCTATTTACCATTATAAATACACCCCCTTCGCAAATATTATTAGTTGCAGTTTTACAGCATTTTTTTTGATAGTTCTTACAACGTACGTAATTATTCGTACTACATGCAACTTGCATAAATTGTATTTGTGAGGTATATAACAACCCATGTATAAAAAAATCACTAAAATAACATCCTCCAGATGATGAATAAAACACAAAACAAGTCTTGTAGGGCCAAAGACTGGAACACAACTGATCATGATGAACAAAAAATACGACCATGCTAAATATTACGACACCAATTACAGTACAGTCAACCCATTTTTTACACGATTTTAAAATAACACGGTCCACTAAAACAAACAAATATGATATTGTTACACGATTTTATTTATTTTAACATGATTCCCAGAAACAAAATATTTATATATATATTTTTTTAATTTCTCACGTTACGTTCCGGTTTTCATTGTCGCAAAAGGATATAGTTTTACGTCACAATAGCTAAATACCAATGAGTAAAAAAGTAAACAAACTAGTGAAATTTATCAACTAACAGCTGCTTTAATTCACGCGGGTTTGCATTTTGCTAAGAGTATGGAACATAATTATCTCACTTATGATCCTAACCAAGAACGAGTTTTAAAATTGCCTGGATCTGTAAATTTGTAGATATCGAGTAAAGTATAAACAACTTATGATAAAAGATTTCCCAATAATAAGAAATTTAATAACACTAGATAGTACTAACAAACAAAAAGCATCATTAGAATCTAACACATTAGACGTATCATTAGTATATTTTATTCATAATGAAAATACATCTGTATAATTGATTTATTTGGTCTTCATTATTACTTTTTTACACTTTTTTTGGTGGCACCGTGTAAAAAAGAGTTGAATCTTTACAGTTATGGTCATATTTTTTTCTGTTTGATTTGAATTTGATTGAAATAAAATTAATGGAAAACAAATGAATTCGTCAGTATTTTAATATGCCATCAATTTTGAAGCTATATTATTCTTAATAGTTTCAGTTTTATTGATACATAAAATTCAAGTTATAAACATTCAGAGTCAGGCTCGGTCAATAACCGAGGTACAAGTAATTCTGCATATTACACATTCGAGTGAGCATCCACGCAAATGACTTTATAATTAAATTTTAATTGAACAAACGATCGGAACAGTCATCATGAAGCAACTACCTACAGGAAATTGTTCATCCAGTAAAACGCGCCAATAAAAGAAAATTGATAATTTCAGCACAGGTAATCTGTCGTTGTACAGCATATCATCAAATTAAGTCAATAACTTAATTGATCGATCGATATATGTACACTGATATGAACAAAATGTAATAAATATATTCGAATATAAATACAAAAAATATCATCAGTTGCATATAATTAACCTTTGGATTATTGAGAAATTTTTAAACGATTTGATTCAAGGTAATCATCGTCATGATTTGTTTCAGAGCTAATTAATTACCCTTGACTGAGTTCAATGCTCATTTAGATGGATTTTGTAATAGAAATTTAGGTATAAATAAATACATATATATAAAATCAATATGCATATAATTATTTATTGATGTGTTCTTTCAATTTTCGAAGATAATATTCATTTGCGATTGCGTAGTCGGTGTTATCTCTCAATAACGCGAGCCAATGCTCAATATGAAGTCGGAATGCTGGCCAGAAGCCAATGTGATTATAATACAAAAGTCATATAAATAACATTTGCATCTACCTAGATATATCCGCGGATGCACCAAATGCAATGAATGCCGCCAATGTAAATATATATACATTTGAAGATATTTACGTTTTGCTGGATTCGATATTTTTCGCGCGCATATCTCGCGCTAAACGTAAACATTAGATTTGTTGACATCTACTTGTACTTATCTACCTTGTGCTGCGGACAGCTACAGCCAGATATGTCGACACCGAATGCACTCTAGTCCCAGTTCGACGTCGACATCCATCAGTCTGACAAGCGGAGAGGAGCACGTGCCCGATTCACATCTGGTCAGCTTCCCGGACAGAGCTGACCCAGAGACACACTGCCAACACGGACTAGTCGTCATTCACAGAGTCCTGAAAGCTCTAACGCAAGCAATGCCGCGGCTCCGGTTCCGGTTCCGGTCAACCCCTTGCTGATAATTTGAAAAGCGCGCGCATCGCGAAGTAGCAGATGATACGTCTCGGTCGCGGACTAGCGTAGCCCAAACGACCTATCAGTTCGAGCCCCTGCGCTCGACTGAATGACTGCAGTCGATGTGGGGAGATCAGCTGTTCTGAGGTCGCCATCTTGCGCGCTACAGGGTATTCTCAAACCACCTATATATAATTTATTTATTATATTTAAATTACATTTCAACAAGAACTACTACTACAAGTAGTCGTCGATTTTTCTACACAATCGATTATTGGAATAAATACAAAAATGAATACACGAAAGTAATAATAGACATATAATTAAAAAATGTATTAATTTATTTATTATAGCTTAATAAATAAATATGTACATATATATGTGGTAGATAGGTTCTATAAAAAAACTCGCAAAAATTATAAATATATAATAATAATTCGTATTTGATTTAGTCTAGAAATTAAACAATATTTTATCTATTTTGGTTAATATATTAATATTTATTTTATACAGTTGGCCCATTACATTACACAAATAAAATTAAAATAATACTATTGTTAATGGGGATACTGATTCGCGTCCTCTCTCTCAAACGATTGTTATATATCCACGAACGCGTGTTATATTTCGTTGTAAACCAAAAAGCATTGATTACAAACACCAGGAAACAGAAAATCAGGAAAAAAAAACATTTTTAAAATGAAAAAGAGGGCAGTACCAATAGGAGGATATTAATTGTAACAATACGTATTTGTAATAACTTTTAGTTTTCTGAAATCTAGCGATTACTTTATTCATAATTTGTCCCTTTATGTACTTCAATGAGAACTTATTTTCGGTTTTAAATTATATTAAAAACGATCCAAGAATCCGACTAAATGTTATTTTGGTACTTTCCTGTGATACGCACACATGAAAAAAAGTAATGAATTTGAATTTGAAAATAATTTCATTTGTTTATTTTTATTGTACTAATACTACATATTCATATACGATATATGAACTATTTTTAAAATAAAAAACAAAAAAAATTCTCAACAAATAATATTATTTCAATCCAACTGAAATAATATAAACAATTAACAATTAACCCTGTGTCGTATTTCGACACTTAGGGGAATATTAATTGTATCTTTACAATGTTTAATATAATATATAAATAAAAATATGTATAAAATGTTTATCATTTTGGATTCTATTTGGATTCTTTCTGTCATGCTGCTATTCATTCATCGTAGTCAATAAACAAATAAATAAATAAATAGATTATTATATTGGCCGGACTGTGACAGACGTTTTTCAGGTTAAGATCCGAACTGTCACGCGTGGATTGTAACAATAATAATCGGACGAGGTTATGGCCAATTCGTATTTAATTTACGGTCTGATCGGGTGCTACGGGCACCTCCGGGTGCACACACGCACTGAATTGGCCTGGATAGCGGCCTGGCTCCTCATAGCTCCGTAGAATCTACGACACCATGATTGTGCCCAACCGCTATCGCCGCCACGTCTGATACCGGCACGCGACAACACTCGACTCGAAAATTATCTGAATTTGTTTATTTCTTATTTTTTTTCTGTCTTAATTAAACGTTATCGTATTCCAGATAATCGAACTAGATTACCATTAGGCCAAAATAAACGACTGTTCCGTAAACCGGTGTCTAAGACAAGCAAAAACGACTGTATTTCTAGATGTGACATATCACCTTAGTTAATTTTGACACACCGAATTTAAAAGATTAGTCATCACTGGCAGGGTCAGTTTATTTATTCACTAAAAAAGTGAATTTATTTTTCTTGAAATATATTCCATGAACACCGTGTGTTTCACTTTCAATGTTTTCATGACAGAACGCCATACTTCGGCATCGTTCGGATAAACTCGGCATCTTTGCGGGAATCAGTTCAGTTCTATTCATATAAACATAGTATTAAATTTGTTTTAGTATTAATTATATTTAAAATATTAAAATAAAAATGTTTTAAATATCAGAAACAATAAATCAATATTTTTTTAATTTTTTTTTTTTTAAATATTTTCAATATAATTAATTATAATATCGCAATATCATCATTCAATTTGAAATTAATTGTTTCGGAAATCAGAAACAGTCCGCTATCTATTTTATCACATACCAAATAAATTCACGATAACACATTATCGGATAAGACGGATCACATAAAAACAATAAATGTTAGTCAGTTTCCGCAGTCGAACAGCTGGGAATAGTTTTCGTTTAGTTCCAGTTACCAGTTTATAAAATATGTGTGTAAAAGTGATTATAATATAACTATGGTAATCGGGTCAAGATATAATTCGCGCGAAAATTTAGCCGAATCGTTGACACAGGAGGCGGAAGCGAAAAAATGGAGTCACTTGTTCATTTTTGGCAACACAGTCCTTATTGTAAGTTCAAAGTGTGTTAAAATATATGTTATTCAAAACAATTTAATTGTCATACGTGTTTTAGATTTTGGCCATTACGCTCATGGCCATCATGATAGGTCTGGAAGAGTACTGGAAATTCTTTAATCCATATTTAGCTATATATAGACAGATACATGGTTTTGGAATTATATCTACTGGGTGCTCAATTTGTATATGTGCATGTTTTGGATATTTAGTTTGTTGCACGCAGAAAAGTTCGCATTTTATTTGGGTATTTATGATTTATACATTTTATTTATTATATATATATATAACATATGATTAATTTAATTAATATGTTTACATAACAGTATGGAATGGGATTGATTATAATGTTGGTTCTTGGTATAAAAATAATAATCACAGGAGCAGTCAACGAAGAATATGCACACAGATATATCAATAGAACGTTTTATACTGGACTCAATCATTATCATAATAATACATCTTGGAAAGATAGCATCGATACTGTGCAATTATCAGTTAGTTTTTATTTTAACATATTCGCCCTATTGCTTTGCTTGTAAAATATTATAAGTTTGAATATTTAAAAAAAAATATGATTAGTGACATCTACTGGTTTTAATAATATTTAATATGATTTCAGCTGATGTGCTGTGGAGGATATAATTATACGGATTGGTTCGATACTTCGACTGAGTATATTCCATACTCATGTTGTCCTTTTACATCTTATGACCTGGAAAATGGTACTTTTTGTAAAGATGATGAATCATCAAAAATATTTGATAGACCCTGCATTGCGCAATTATTGAAGGTGAAATGAATAAATATATTTATATACTTTGATCATTATTGTGTAGATGTCAGTTTAAATTATTTTATTATGATTTAGGTTCCGGATATTGGAATATTGCTTTTGTACAGCATCGCAACAATACTTATATCAGTAAAGGTATTGATTATTCTTATATATTGATATACTTATATTTCTGATTTACAATAATGTCATTTTTTTCAGACACTATGCTTGATATTAACAGTGAAATTGGAGTCTATAACTAGCGATTAAAAGATATTTAACCAATTATAATTTATTTTTATTTTTATATGTAAATAAAAAATATATATAAATGGGTTTTTTTCAGTGTAGTTTTTTACATGATTAATTTTACAAATTTCAGAATTAAGACGATCTTCATTGGACGCTTACTTGAAAATGCAATGACCTGAATAAATTATCTAATCATTCTGATATTCATCAATCTGATATTATTGATTTAGTATATTAGGAAAAAAGTTTTGGTTATAAACGAGATCTTACTAGACCAAATGTCTAATAAGGAATAATTAATGTAGCGGCAATGGATATTCGAGTAAGTAGTGTTTGGAGTTGAAACATTATACTAATGACGTAAAATATTAGAACAGCTGAATAACTATTTTCTGAAAAATGACCCAAATCTTTACCGTGCTAGAAAATTTGAATATGTGTTAATATTCCGTATGTCGAACTAACTTGAAAAAATTTAAAAAATCCGTTAGTTTTGTGATCTTCTTGAAGAAATGTCTAGCGAAATTGTGCAATTCGACACCGTGCAGCTTATTTTTTAAAGATTTTTAAAAGTCGCATATCAGCCAATAATCCACAAATAATAGCTAAGCTTAAGACGGAGATTGAACGTGTCATTGCGGCAATTGACTCATAATTATGCAACAATGTTATCTTAAATTTTATTAAAAAAACAAGAGTTGTGATTTGTTACATTCATAATCGCAACAATTGTACTAATGAACAATCTAAAACATTATGTTATCATTTTTGATTCAATAAATAATATATATATAAATCCAAAACCCAAAACTGGGATCTCTCATTGTACATTCAATAATTCATTTTAATACAGTATTCTCTCGATTATTCGTATGCAAATGGAATCAACTTCGAAAATATTCGAAAAATATTAATTTAATGCAAAAATTGTTCTCAAACGGCATCTGAGCCTCACATAATTAGGAAAAACTAAAAAACCAAAATTATATGTAGCTGGGATGTGTAGATATTTTGAGCCGTGGGCCCCACATGGTATTCTCAGCAGGCATCACCAGCACCACATTTCAAAGGCGTTAATTTTCTTTTTCATATTTACCTTTATGGTCCAGGTTTTCACGACATAAGTAAAAATTGAGAATACCAAACTCTGCACTAAACTTTTTTGTCTTTTTGGATAACTCACTGTTTTTAAAAATTATGATAGCTTTGGCATCGCATTAGCCATCCCTATTCGCCTTCTTATTTCTTGCTCATAATTTCCATTACTTTTAATTAATGGCAGAGTTATAGAAATTCTCTCATCATTAAATCAATCCTCGTCCGATCTAGAAGATTAACATATCCTGATAGCTGATTACTTTTGGCGACTATCAGTTTGGTTTTAGTAATATTGATCTCATGTCCTAGTTTTTTTTTACTTTCACAGATTTTAACAGATAAGCCATTTCTTCTTTTTTGGTGGCTATCGATGTCTTATCGTCTGCATATCTTAGATTTGAATTTTTTCACTTGCTATTTTAAATCCGTCTTTCCAGTTTTTAAGGGCTTTTCTCATGGTATACTCCCCGTATAAGTTAAATAGGTCTGTAGAGAGTATACCCCTTTGAGCACTGAAAACTTTTCCGACGAAATCGACTATATGTGGACGACATAAACATTGTGACTAGATCTCAGGGGGCTCTCAAGGATGCATGCCAACGAATAATGAGAGCGGCAATTGGTTTGGGACTGAGGATCAACAAGACCAAGATAATATACATCCCCAAAGACGAATCCTTGAACCCCGGAAAGTCGTAGAGTACAACTTCGAAGCCGTCCAGGAATTCAAATATCGTAGCGCACATATTACAAATAACAATGAAACTGTCGTGGTTACTCCACTAATTATTTTTGTTAAGGGGGCGTGAAAGTAGTCCAAAAAAATGGTATCCCACCGCTGCCACCAATTATGCACCCGAGCTCGCGTATCAAAAAGGTACACGACTGCTGGCGCCAAAACGTTCGACCGTCCGGTAGTTGACGATCGCTTCGAAGATCGAGGATCAAAGTGAAAACATGCTTTGTTTTGATATTGATGTTTATTGAAGAATTTGCAGGTGTCGTCAGTTCGATAATAGGTGTGATGAAAAGATCCCAGAGACAAATCTCTGGTACGACCAGGTGATAAGGATCCCAGAGACGTATCTCTGGTACGAGAGAAATCACGGAGATGTGACTGCCATGACGGCGTGAGCGAATCACCCTGTCGACTGTCGAAAAGACAACGACCAACCGCTGACTGACATTATTATTGTCTATGAAAAGGATGCGGATGCTCTGATTGTCCGTCATCTCGGAAGAGGGCGCATTCTATATAGCGAAAGCATAAGAACACGAATAGTGACCATTGACTTTATAAGATTTTAATTAACGCCATGTTGCGTCCTGGCAACACTACACGGTGGGGTCCCGGTTCCCACTCTTCCGGAAATGCACCCCGGGGCTCCTTTTCCCCACGCAGACTTCCGCCCCCAGTTACTCCGCCCGCAGTTGCGTTACTCCGCCATGCCGACTCTGGAGACTTTCCTCTCGTCCTTTCCATGGCAATCATATCGACACCGAACGCATTTATCATCATCACAACTGGCAAGCAAACCAATAGCCGCCGAGGTTGTTCGCAGACTCCGCCTCAGCATTCCCGACTTGAGAAGGGTATCTCTCTGCTGACGTCGCTGCCAGAGGTCGCCAACTAGAGAGTATCAGGAGCCGAACGGGTCACGTGCCTTTCTTTATTAATTAAGAAGCTGTCTAATCTAATAATAATCTAATAATATTATTATGTAACAAATGTGTCGATGTGTTCAATATATGTGTTTACGTTTCATCACCGGCGAGATTAAAGACTCACCATGGTCCGTGTCACGAACCCTTCTCTGATATTTTCCACCTTTGTCCATACCTTTACATAACCAAGAGAACCATTTAGAAGTACGAAGAAGAATCATGCTGGCAAACCGGCGCTATTCATCAGGCCTCATCTAACATACGGACCCTGGAGAGAAGAATTTTGAGACGAATATTTGGAGTCGTATTCGATGACGAGGAATGGCGTATCCGAAGCAACGAGAAGCTGTAGAAGGATCACCGGTCACAGCTGTCGTCAGAGTACTAGATTGTACAGAGCACGACAATGATTACTGTTGACATTTTATTTGATTACATCGACCAATGGGGATTTGAATATAAGGATATAAACAGAGCCTCTTCGTCATATCTTTAACCTATCGCTAAAATCGTCCCAATTTCCAGACTTGTGGAGACTTTCAAAAGTTTCACCCATATTTAAAAAAGGAGATAAATCGAATGTTGCCAATTATAGATGGCTGTTCTATCCGGACCTGCCAAGTAGTTCGAGATGATTCTGCATAAATACATATTGAGTGTAGAATTATCGATGAGCAATATGGATCAGCCTGGATAATCGGGAGCATTATTAATATTTTTTAAGTAAAATGCATTTTCAATAATTATGTTTATTTAATAATATGTATTCTTAATTACTTTATTTCCACACATTTGTATTTAATATTAATGTGGGTAGCAGCTGGCTAATGTTGATGACCATTATGCATTTATCTGATTGTGCAGCAACGCTTTGTGTCCAATCAATGAGCGAATTCAACATGTGACCAAACGCAAATTAGCTCCAGGAGTGAATGAGAGTTGGCGTGTCGGCGACTGTTGACACTAAACTTGGTGCTTCCATGCCAACCGCGGACACAACAAACCCTGATTGCCTCATTCAGTCATCAAGCACCACTACATGTATAGCGGAGACTTGCCAAATTCAATATCGATCATGGACAGCAGCCATATGTATATAAGGTTACCAATTGACCACTGGCTTTGGATAACTAACCCAATTTACCCGAATTTGGGTTAAATGTTTAAATAATAACGCACAGCGTTGCATGATAGATTACAGTTTTATTTCTAGAATAATGTACATTTTGAAAATTATATAAAGAGCCATGACCTGTGAGTCTGCATTTTTTTGTAACTTTGACCCTTACCCAATGGCTCGTTTCTTCCGCAATCTATATTACAAGCCGTTCTTGGAAATATGGATATGTGGTGGATGGCGTTTTTGTAATTGGCGTCGAGTGGGGAGGGTGGCCGAGGGGTTGTTCCATATTTTACAGGAGCTGAGTTTCAGTTTGATTTCAGCTGTTGTTGACAACACAGGCTCTGCATGAATTCATCCATAATAACGAAGAAGTGTAATAATAAGACTCATTTTTATTAATCTTCATTAAATTTATAATATCTTTACATAAATAGTATCTTATAATTAAAATTAAATTTTGATTCTTGGGCAATAAAATAAAATGAAATATTTTAACATCCTCAGAATTTAGCAAGGATGGAGACCTGTGGAATGTCAGCGATTAAATATCTCCTACTCCTATTCAACGTTATATTTGTGGTAAGATTTCTGTGCTATATAAAAATCATTCGTATTATTATATCCCAGCTATATAATCGTATAATAAACTATAGTTTGATTGTTATGATAGAATGGATCTTATCAATACAATATTGTTATGTTTAATGGCTTTTTTAGATACTCGGTATATTGATAATAATAGCAGCTTCAATTGATATATCGTTAATAAAAAAGTATTCAGATCTCGGAGATGTCAGCGGACTTGAAACTGACATACTCTTGATAGTGGTCGGATTGTTGATATTTTTAATAGCGGCACTCGGATGCTTTGGGGCAATAAAAGAATCACCAAAGCTACTCTATTTGGTTTGTACTCTATTTTAAATAGTTATGAAGTTAAGCCGAAAATAATTGCTATTTTTTAAATAGTTTGCGGGAGGTTTGATCTTGATCATAATCTTCGAATTATCGGTCGGTATCGCAGCTGCCGCTCTCAGGCCGCAAATGGAGACCACCGTCAAAAGACATCTAAGAGAATCGTTCATTAAATATAAATCGGATTCGGGACACAAATTCTTCTGGAATAATCTGCAGGAAAATGTAAGCGTACTGATGAATTTTATGCTGTTGAATAAGTTGATTTATTGTGTTGGATCTTTTTTAGCTTCAATGCTGTGGAGTCATTGGACCTGATGATTTTAACGACATCAACAGCGTCCCAGTGCCTCCAGCCTCTTGTTGCCCTATGACAGGTGATAATTCAGCACAGGATAATCAGACAAGACGCAGTGAATGTGTCGTGAAGAAAACTTACTACATGATCGGATGCGAGGATCAGATATTGGAATCTGTTCACGGCGCTGGTATCGCAGTGATTGTCACAGGAATCGTATTTTGCTTCTTAGAGGTAAATTATCTATATACATCCTTTGAGGTCCTCATATCATCCTATTAACCCTTTCCATTCTGACCATTTTCGGTCGAATCTACGTTCTACTTCCATTAATATTATGTTCTGAATATACACAAATAGATTTTCATTAATATAATAAATAGGAAACATCTATAGGGTTTGATCTAACATCTTATTCAATAAAAGTATTTTTTTGATGGTATAAATCTTTTGGGCCAATACGTCTGCCTAAATATTTATAATTAAAAAATACGTAGAATTATCGTTTTTCTCAATTCAATTGAATATAATTTATTAGCAGTATTATTTTTTTTCTATTCAAAGCTATCCTCTCCAGCCAAACCTTACACTCGTGCAAAAACTTTTTTTTACTTCTTAGTTTTCTTTACTTTTCTTTACCTTAGACTTCCTTTCATACTTTTTATCATCTTCAGGAATAGAAAGTAGTCGCAGACGGACATGTCCGATGAAATCGAAGGCTGAATTAGTGTTGTTTTGACCAAAAATTCTTTCTATATTATCTATTTTTCCACAAAAACTCACAATAAATAACCAAGTCGTGCTGGTGGGTTATATTTGGACCCCAAGTTTTTGTCCCCAAAGACCGCCTACAATATGTAGGACCTTATAAACCGATCTACAAAGAGAAATCAATAATTCAACTCGTTCTAAGCAAACAAAAAGAATAAAATTTGTTAACCCTTTGAATACATCAAATGACACAAACGTATTCTAAATAATAAAAATAATCATTGTCTGTAATTGCGAAAAAAATTAAAACAAGAATATTCGCTTCGGTTGCTACGGACGCGATGTTTTTTCTCGCTCGCATCCGGTACCATGTGCTAAGTGCAAGTGAAACGTACAAGTGACACTTTTAAATTATAAAGCATATCATGAATAACTATTTTTATTTTTAGAATAATCTTTATCAATAAGTCAAGATTGATAAAGAATTCATTGGTTTCGTGCTAGTTGTTTTCGAACCGCCGTGATGAATCGTTTAAGCGTCCAACTGGGCACAAAAACTCTCAAAATTCGCAACATTTTTTGACCAAACATTGTATGATATCCAAAAAATATGCTTAAATTATATATTATTTTTAGATTATTGGAATAATATTGGCGATCTGTTTGGCTCAGGCGATAAAGAGCGAACGAAAAACCGATGCAGAAACTGCTGGATAGATTTCGATGTATCCATTATGCCATCAACATCGTGGCACGACAAAAGTTCGATTATCTTCCTGTAAACACGACAACGTTGTTAGTGCGTATTTTTGATTATAACTTTTTCATATTTTCCAACTATATATCTTCTTTGTTGTAATAAAAAATAGTAATTTTATGACATGACATGAATAATGATATGCGTGTCGCTTTCCATAGAATTAACGCCCTTGAAGATGATTACAAATTTCAGTGCGAATGAATATATAAAAAAAAATTAGGTCATTGAGGTCAAATATTATAAATTTTCGGCAAATTCTATAGAAATATTGATAGTTACTATTGTTATAATTGTTATCAAACGAGTAGAAGTAGCTTATGGTATTATTTTAAGTATGAGAAATCAAAAGTTATTAATGTTTAATATTAGATTTAAATCAATTTTCATATATATATATTTGTTTTAAAATATAATTGTCCACTGTCTCTATATGATTATGTATGTAAAATAAATTATTGTTAATAAATTTATAAAAAAATATGTATGTAGTTATGTGTATATTTTAATAAAGATAATTAAAACATATATTTTTCCTTGATTTTATTTCATATTCACAATGAAATTCTATTGATATTATTTAATTGGGAGCAATTGATGTCTGTCTGTCAGTGATATGACCTTTTATGTTATGCAATGTTCAGTAAAATATTGCTGAGGTCAAAAGTATGATGGATAATATCACAAGGTTATGTGTCGCAAAATATACAAATCAGTTCAGAGGCAATATAATTTCGTCGATTATTAATATCGACTCATTTTCGACAATATGACAGATTTTCGTAACGGCTAATTAAATCATTTACCTTTTTTATACTGAAATTTGCATGTCCTGCATAATTAAGCGAGACACCGCACATGGGGTTTACTGAACTCTACCCTTAAATTATATTAATATTTATGAAAAAAAATCACTTACTCATTCAGCAATTCCGTTATTTTAATTTCGCCATGGACATGAAACTGCGATTTATTGTGGCGTGTAATAAAATGACAAATTATTTTTTTTTGCCTAGTTTTGTGTATATTTTTTTGCTTTAAAATTGGGATCAGCCGGTTGCGGGTTTTTGCGTTTTCTCACACTGCAGTCGAATGATATCAAATGAGACCATCTGAAAAGTTTTCCACAACAAACCCCTTGTTACACTTTCTATTTTTGAGTACCTGAATATACTTAGCTGGCGATTCGGTTGAATGAACTGTACAATAATCGATATTGTTGTACGTATGTAATATTTATATAATCTAATAGCTCACTGTAATATGTACATACATATCGATAAAAAAATATTTCTTTTATAGTCCTTTGTTCTACAAACTTCTATTGCAAACAAGTGAATGATTAAATTCAAACAAATGGGATGCAATGTCGCCATTTTGTTCTTACGTCATAATATGAAAAATCAATGAGCATACCCCTATAATATTTTTTTTTATAAAAAAACAATACGTAAGAATGAATTATCCTGCCTTTTTATCGACCATCCTACGAATTAACAAAAACCATAAACATTAGAAAAATCATTATCGATTTCTTTTCTCTATTCTAGAGTCATCTACCGGATCTATTGATAAATATTATGTGATTCAATATTATAAATCGATTTATTAATAGTTTTAGTTCGTAATTTGATAATTATCAATGCTGTTTTTCACAAATTTAAATTAAATTAACAATGCATTCATAGCAGGATTTTTTAAAATCATCTCTCTTTGAAAAGTAGATATTTTTAGAAAAAAATAAAAAAGGCAATATGTTTCAATCAAATATAATACATTCAACTCTTTTTTAGACGATAGATACGTTCCACTAAAAATCGTGTAAAAAAGTGATTGATTCATAATAAAAAAAAATAAAGATTGATTGTCTAACAACATTTTTATATAGCAAATCAAGTAAAAAAGGTAATAATGGAATCTAATATATAAATTATACAAAATATTTTTCATACATATGTATTTTAATCATGAAAAAATATTACTAACGACAAGACTATGTTAGAATCTAATGAAGCTTTTTTTTTCTTATTACTGTCCTGTGTTATTGAATTTCTTATTATTAAAAAATTCACTTCCGTGTTTTTTGTTTAAGTAATTGATTATACAATTCATGATATCCAATAATGTTAAAAACAATAATGTTGAAATATCTTCTATAATTAATCAGTTATATGAAATTTAAAATCTCATTTAAATGATCAACGAAATGGCCATATTTAACATCGAATATATATATACATAGTCGGGTAAGTGGTTAAGCAGAGAAATAGCTCTGGTTACCGGAGAGTTTTGGAGAGCACCTGTCCTTACATTTGGCGGAAGAAAAAGCACACGCGAGCGAGCTCGATGGTAGTGAGATGGCGTCCATAAGAGCAAGTCGCACAGTACAAGGGGGTTATGCATTGGGCCAACGAACAGCTTGAAGAAGTGCTTTGCCAAGTAGATCGACCTTCTTTTCCTAAGCGTTACATATCTAAGCAGCCCCCTGTACCCATGTGCTGGGGTATAAACTGGGATAGAATCCAAACTCCCTCATGTAGAGATATTTTAAAAATTTCTTCTGGATTTTCTCAAATCTGAGGGAATTTGGAGCGTTATATGGCGCCCAGATAATGAACCTGATTCGCGTACGATCGGATCCAATGTATCCTATAACACCCGTATAACTAAGGTGCTATGTATGTAATGAGAATTTCTCAAGCCAAAGCCCAATATTCTTGAAGCCCTATTACATACTTCATATACATGTGAATTAAACCTAAATTTGAATCAAACAAAATACCAAATTGCAATTAGTTAGTTGATTAATTTCACCATTTTATTTACTTTATTTCTGTGAATAGTGTTAAAACAATTATTCCGTGTAAAAAATATGGTATCGACTATTTTTAGTGGACCGTACTCTTTCAAAACTGTGCAAAAATTTTGAGTTTACATACAAATTGTATATGCCTCTTGGAGCTTCATCATAATAATGATCAAGACCTTTTAAATCCTCTTTTAAACCTTTTTTAAATATTAGGTGTAGTAAAAAGTCATGTCGTATTTTCAAAGGATAGTTTTAGAATCACTAGTTTTTAGCCTTTTGACGAGTCAAGACAGGTGTTATTTTATTGTGTGCTTGTCGAGACACGTCTCCGTCTGTATTCAATACAACAACAACAAAAAATTAACAAATTCGCAATGGACGAATTTGTTCCTTCAGAAGACCATTTGCGAAACTGCATACTCTTTCAGTTTCACTCCAAAAAAAACGCAACTATTGCTACAAGAAATATTTGCGACATTTATAGAAACGTATTAGATGTCAGAAAATGTCAACGCTGATATAGATAATTTAAATCCGAAAATTTTGACTTAAAAGATGAGCCTCGAAGTGGACGACCCTGTACAGTAAATAAAGCCGCCATAAAATCTTCAACTTTAACCATCAAAGAACTGTCAAATATAACCGGCACAAAGTGGTCCATCACTCAGAAGTGTCTTAAAAAAATGGAAAGATTCGAAAAGAAGGAATTTTGGGAGAAAATCTTTCTCCTCCACGATAATGCGCGTCCCCATGTCGCAGATTTGTCCCTGAAAAAATGGATGACTTGGGTTTGACGGCTTTACTGCATCCTGCTTACTCGCCAGAATTTTTCTAGAAAGGTATTTTAGATTTAGACAACAGATGGAAGAAGGTTATAGAATGTAATGGTAATTATTTTTTGTAAAAATAAATCAATAAATGTTTAAAAAAATAAAATTGAATATTATCGAAAAAAATACGACGGGACTTTTTACTACACCTGATACTTCAAAAGAGAAAATATTGGTTCTCAAAATCATTACTTACTAAATAATCTTTCGGAAAAATTAAAAAAAGACGGACATATGATAATAACATACAGGAAACCCCGTTTTTACATGCCCGGAATTCACGTTTTCCTGCTATTTGTCTTAAATTTTTACAATCACGTTAAATTTTAGTACCTTTTTAGTACCGCGAATCTACGTTTTCCTTTTAATTAGTTTTTATAATATAATCAGTCCTTCAAAAGCGTAAGAACTGGGTTTCACTATAATATAAACATAGGAAAAAATATCTCCGACGAAGGAGAAAAGCGACAAATTTTAGTACTTAAAAATTGTAAAGGTAGAGGCTATATTTTTATGCCTTTTAAAAATGAGACATTATTTTGAATGAATTCGTATTTTATATTATATTTATACATAAATTATTTTTAAGTGTTACGTAGAAAAGAAATAATAAATTTACAGAGTTTTTAATTGAATTTGATACATAAAATATATTTATTATGTAAAAATTATTCCAAGCCTTATGCTAATATATTTTATAACCATTTCAAAGCAAAGCGAGTAATTCATTTTGATTTTCTAAGCCATGTTATCTTAAAACCGTAAAAAAAGAGGATCATATGTATTGTGTAAGTCTAAATTAATGCCTTTCCTATAAATAATCTCGTACATCGGCAACAAATGGGTCTGCGACATTTCGCGTGCTTTCCGCCCCACATTAATAATGTATAATTTAAATCAAAAACAAGTTAATCACAAAGTGTAGGAACCATCATTTGTCCTGTGTCACCTTACACATTACTCTTGCGACCTTCGCCAGCCTGGGTCAAGAATCGCAGGGTGGTAAGGGCCCAATAAAAAGGCACAAATTTAACACGCATGCCAGAAACGGCTTAAGTGTGGCATAATAATTCCAACGTACGATTCCTAAGGCGAATATATCGATTTTCCGAAAATTTGCTCGGCATTTTATTTTTTTAAATATTCGCATGTGTAGTGTGGGGTCAGTGTGTTGTACGATTTTTCAAAATCAATTGTTGACGTGGACTCTGGCTGCTTTTTGTAACACAGAGTTTTCGCCATAGCGAACCATAGCTGAAACACGCACGGCCATTCACGCCATGACCATTTTCTAACCTTTGAATATCCATATTAAATGGCGGCCGTTATTAGCGAAACCTTGCTACCATCACGTCATTTAAGTCATGATTAAAAATCAGATTAAAATCATATATTGGTCTCTTTGATGCGTAATAATACAAACGTTTTTTTGGTCTTACATTTATTTAATTAATAACATATAAATAACATAAATAAAATTTTAATATAATACTGTTTCAGAATAATAATATTATTTCATCTACATTGCATGTATAGTGCTGTAATGTGTTTTATTAAATATTTTTAAGTAACAATAATATATGTTTTTTTAAATACTTACGATTATATAATACCTGAAAATTTTTAAAAGAATCTGATTGTGCTTATTAATGCAGATAATAAAAGAACGTGCGATGTAATTGTTTTGGACGACGAATTCGGCATGTCTCTGAAAAAAATAATTAAAACGTATTAATGCAATTTAAATAATGTAATATATATTTTATCTATGTGATCTATTAAATTTTATCGCAGTAATTCTCTTGGCTGAAAATGATTATATTTGTCGCAGATGCGATTTTGATATGCTCGTATTTTAAGTTGTTAAACTATGTAACAAGATCGGTATCAGTTAGTGAAAAATCAAACGCCGATATTTTTTCACACGATGTATATGTCAAGGACATGATATTATTAATCGAACATAGTTGTAATAAAATATAATATTAATCATTCACAATTCGATCAAAATATAACCGGCTATTGAAATTATAGGAACAAACGCCCATTAAAACAATGGTAATAACAATACATTCTTAATTGATCACGTGTCCTTGTACAGCCTTTCGATAGGTTAAAAATAAAACAAATGAATAATAATACTTTGAAACGAAAAGGAATATCGATTTAAGATGTGTAGACGTCAACGGTTTATTTTTGGTAAGTCGTTATTTTTAATAATTATATATTAAAATAATACGGAATAATCATTATACTATGTAAATCAAATACATAAGGAATCGTTTATGTTCTAAATATGTATGTATGCGTAGATTTGATGTTTAGCATATGAATACAATGTCTTTGTCTTGAAAAATATTTCGATAAGAAAAAAATATGACTATATTTGAACTCCTATTGTAAAATTGACTTATTTAATGTATGAACGCCACGTAACGCTTTCAATATAGGAAAAAAAATACCGAGAAAATACACAATCGTTCAAATTCTTAGTATTATATCATTTTTCCATAATTAATGTGTGTACGCAATCATTTTCTCGGGCAATGTTCAATACAGTGAAACTGCGTTTTTACGTGTCCGGAATTCACGTTTCCCGCTATTTGCGTTCAATTTTTATAATCACGTTTTACTTTAGTATTCTACGTAATTACGTTTTATTATCAGTCCCTTCAAAAACGTAAAAACGGGAATGTTAAATTGTTTTTCTATATATCAAACGACATAAAAATCTGTTAAGCATATTGTAGCTTTTATTTGGTCAAAAAATATAATAACATTTTTCATCGTTTTATTGATTCAGTAATAAAATACATATAATTATAAAGTTGTGTATAAATAAAATGACTGTTTCTCATGGATAAACTTTAGTAGATCACACGATTCTATTTTGTAAATATGCAAATTGGATTATTACACTACGCCGATGACGCCGCACGCCAATCTGCCTCCGGCGTTTCCGGTGGTCTTTGAATCTGGATGATCTGTCTTTCCGAGATCATCTACTCCGGAGTGGACGACTACGGCACGTCCGATGATGTTGTTTTGTCCGGTCAGAGACAGAAAATTGTCTTCGAAATTGAACTCAGCTCGTCCGTTTCTAGAGACGATGTTTCCGAGATCACCTACGTGTCTGTGCTGGTCATCGGGTCCTCCGTGCATCATCTAAAATTGTTACGCTATGCTTTAAATTTGTTTCGATGATTGTTATCGATTCGTGGAGTGGATGGACTGACCTTGTGCGGATTGAAATGTGAACCGGCCGAGAGACATCCACCGGTGAGGTCTCCCTTCTCGTGAACGTGGAATCCGTTCAATTTCGTCTGAAGGCCATTGACGTAGCCCTGGACGCGGACTGGTCCACCACCGACGGCTTGGGTGAAGTTGACAACACCGTTAATGGTCTCTCCGTCCAGTTTGACGACGGCGCGCATCAATTCCTGTTGAAATTCGGGGTACATCTGATTTTGTTGTTGCCCCTGATAATAATATTGCATTTGGGCCGCGGGGTAAGGAAACTCCAGTTGCTGGCTATACTGATACTGTGGTTGCTGGTTATACTGATACTGGGGCATATACGGGGCTTGCTGCTGCTGTTGTTGGTACGGCCATTGGTACTGGAGTGCATAAATCGGATCATATCCGTTCTTAATTTATAATCAAATATATTGACCGAAATACCATTTTCAAGCAACCTTATAGCAATGCCATTTTTATGGTTAGTACACACTACATAATCGTATGGCAATATGTGTATTAAAATACATTTGTTTTTAAAGATATACACCCAAAACCCGAAAAAATGAAATATATTTTTCTTATACCAATAGTTATTATAAATAAACATCTTATAAATGTGGATTAAATATAAATATAATAAAAATAAGCAAAAAGCAAATTACCGAACTTTGTTGAATCGATGAGTACAGCTTAGAATCAATTGATTAACTAATGAAATTAGCTTCCAAAAGCCATGCTGATAAATATATGCTACCTTGGACTTTGCATAGCTTGTTGACAACATATTGGATCCGAACGAATCAAGCCGATATTGGAGCGAGTGATTCGTAGCTCTGCTACTAACGAAGAACTGTCATGGATACAAAATGCAAGACAACCAAGCATTGAAAATGCTTGGTGTTCCTTAAGGAAAGAATACCAAAGATATAAAGAGACGCTTGGATCATTGGAAATGAGCGGAAGATGAAGCGACGTTGCTGCAAATTAAGAGCAATTAAGGATGATACTAAATGCGCTCAGTGCTCTTCATTAGTTGTACTATTGTACAGAGCATTTATAATAACAATAAGCAAGGCATTTACTTGATGATACCATCTCAATTAGTAAAAATACATATTTTCTACAGGACCAATGCAATATTATCATAGTATATAGCGGGGTTAATCTTATAATTATCTTCGATTAATCATGCTATAGAATAATTTGAATCCATGCAATAGATATGTTTGGTGCAATACTGTAGCTTAGTTGTTTCTCAACCTATTTTGAATGATTTACATAACTGGGATAAATTAGTACACAAATAAATTAATAAATGCATTAATATATCTGAAACTCGAATTTGGATCGTATGAACGCATTATTATTCAAACAACATGTATACAAAGCATCCGTGTGTATAAGCAGTCGTCACGCCGGCGTGACAAAAGCTGTTAAAAAAAATATTGATCTATGATCGCAATTTGTGTTTTTTTTTTATTTGAAGCAACACTTTGCTAACTATATAATTATGGTAGGGTGGGGCATAGAGGTTTTTGAACCATTGAACTGGAGCATGACACAAATAAGGTTGAGAAACACTATTATATGGTGCTAATTAATTGGTTTAAAATTCAAATCACTTACTTGGCCGTTGACCACTGCGCATAGCGCTACAACAAGGAATACGAATCGATTCATCTTTACTAATCTGAAACAATAAAAATATAATCTTTATTCGTAGATTAAATAATATATGACATAACAGCTTTGGTATCGCGGTCATGGTACTAAATTTTACATCCCATTGTGGTAGATATTCGGATATTTGCATGTTCAGATAAATATTATCAACGGTTCGTATCCTCGACCTTCAACGGACTCGCATCGTCAAATTATTCAAAAATATTACTTATCGCGCTTGTTGGTAATGGAGTCCCATGTATGTGCGACAAAGGCCTTGGATTTATAGCAAACATTTTTTTTTTAAATTATAATTACAGCACTAAGATCACTCTTCCAGATCCACTGCATTTTTTGCAGTGTGTACTTAGGCGTCAAGGTCTAGGCAACCCGTTAAATCCAACGGGCTATTGAATCAACAACAGCTTGCAGAGTTAATTGACCATGATCACTCGCGATGGTATTGAGAATCACTCACCTCTCCGGCCTGGGTCTCTCGTATGACTGACGAGATCCGTGACGCCGTTGTCCAATTTAAGCACTGATCTTGTTTACCTCTGGTGTTCGCTTGCAGCAGATTCTGAATGAGAGAACCAGGTCTGCTTCTTGCACAACACCGAGTATTGCCGATAGCACCGAGTGTCGCGAATACGCCGATTGTATCGCATACGAATACGATACAATATATCCCGAATATATTTATATGCGGTTCTATGAACAATATATTGTATAATAACGACTATTTTTCGTGGAAATATCAATGACTCACCGACCGCAAAATAACCACACGTTAAATAGTCATCAGTCACCTTCATCATACGAAGACAAATTGCTCTTCAAATATACATATAATTAACAATTATATACGTTAGCTAGAATTTAGAGAGTATGTAAAACTGCAATATATCATAATATACAAATGATAAATATTATAAAAAAAAAGAATACCATCTCCTATATTAAGAATTGTCTGTATTACCACACACCATCTTGAGAGATTGCAATATAAAACTAGCAACGTGCAAAATAACCCCTCAGGCATAAAGTATGGGGTCACTGGATTGAGAAAATCATGGATTATCTGATGCTTAATATATTTTGCACATAATAAATTCACATCTGATCCGAATATACTCTCAATGAATAATGAAGATGACAAAGCAATCTACAATATTGCAATAAAATGCAATGGAAGCAATATTAATTCAATTCACTTCACGTTCTTGTTGAGGATACGGAGAAATGAATAATAGAATTACAATTTTCCTCGTTGAATAATAAAAAAAACTAGCACTACAGCTAATGTTACATCACAAGGCACAACAATAATATACACGATCTAAATATTCAATCGTTTTTCTCAGTATTGTTTACACGGGGAATTTTAATCAATAGCGTATAAAAACTTTTGGCAGAAAATGTTATTCAGTTGTAAATTTAATCGCTCCATTTTAATTATCAAGAAATAACGGAAGCTTTTTTTAACCTTTATATGTCAACAAATACCAATAAAATATATGACACAACAGAGTTAGATCCACTAAATTTAGATAAAAAAAAAAAACCGGAATAACTGGTTTTCTATACTACAGCCTGAAATATTTTGCTACAGATATTTTATAAAGTCAAGAGTTCATCCGCGTATACGGTGGTATAGATTGAAAACTTTCGTGCATATCTATGAAATAAATCTAGATCTATTCCGGTAATAAACTCTTATCACATGCGATAATTTTTTAATCATCGTAGCATTTCGCAAAATCGATATTTTAACTCGATGGATTAGAGAGAGCGTATATTTTTTTAATTCTGCTTATTTAAACTAGTTCAAAAGATAATTGCAGAATGATTGTGCAGAGATCCTTGAGAATCTCAAATGCAACTTTCGATGCACTATTTCGGTTTTTGTTCACAAATCACGACTTTGCCATTTGTGAAATTATTATGTACGATCCGCGTCAAAGAGTTTGGCAGACGATAGTATTTTCAAGACAAACGTTCTAACACGATAAATATGTGACCCCAAGATAAAAACCAAAATCATAATTTTATCGCATTACTTTCGCGCTTAAATATTTTATTTGTATAATAAAGAAATTACATATATTCGCATAATATAATGCAAAAATAGTTTCAGTGTATTTATTATAGTGTTTTTTGCACTTTTAATCGATGGATATGTAGCAATATTGATTGGTGCATTGAAAGAAAAAGAATAAAGGTTAAGCGGTTATAGCGATGCATGCACGTCAAGCACTCAGGAAGAGATTGTTGCACAATTTTACCAGCTGATGAATAATGTAATATCCTATTGGAAACACTTTGCATACAGATCCACGGTGAGAGGTTCGGTGATATAATAGCGTCTTTGAATATTTTTATATTCTACCCACATTCAAAATAAGTTGCAAACGTTTGGATTTGATCTAAATTCGAAAAATCAAAATTGAAGTTCGTTCATGGCAAACTGGTTCCGTCGAGTGTTTAATTTAATATAATAAAAAAAATCAAGGGAATATCCGCAGAAAAGCACATGTGTTATTGAAATGAGGACCTTGAAAATTGAGATCAAGTACTATTCAAATATTCTTATTTGCTAATTTTAATTTGATTAATTATATCGTGTTACATATCGACGCTGGAAAGCAATCTTGCTGTATCTCGAAAATATATGATTACACAGTAAAATTTTTAGTTTTTTTCTCACTAAATGAACGATAGATGTTGTAAAGAATCTAAGTTACGGTTCTACTTCTTTTAATTTAAGAATTAATAAAATTGAATATGGTTTTCGAAACCTCTGTTTCGAGATACAGCAAGATTGTTTTCCAGCGTCAATATTGGGTTGTTCGGAAAGTCATTTCGTTTTTTCCCAACAGAGGACTTAATTATATTTTTTCACAGCCAACTTCACACTTAAGCCGCATAATCATTATATATTTTGAGAGCTGATATAGCAAGGCTTGCTTCTGAAAAAGTTCGATTGATTCTACGCAATAGTTTTTGGTTGGTACCATTTCAAATATGGAAAGTGAAAAGCAGCAATTATCCGATGTGTATGGAGAATATGTATTGACAGAACGCTAGTGCTAAAATTGGTTTGCACAATTCGGATCCGGAAATTTTGATGTTGAAGATGCACCACGTTCTGGAAGGCCAGTTGAAGCTGATGAAGCCACAATAAAGGCAATAATTGATGCAAACCGGCAAATAACAATTTGTGAGATTGTTGAAAATTAAATTTATCGAATTTCGACCGTTCATGATCATTTGAAACGCCTAGGTTTAATCTCAAAGCTCGACATTTGGGTTCCTCATGTTCTTACGGAAAGAAATTTGTGCCGTCGCGTTGACGTCTGTGATTTGCTTCTCAAACGTCAAGAAAATGATCCATTTTTTAAGCACATCATCACTGGGGGCAAGAAATGGGTTGTCTACAACAATGTTAAACGCAAGAGATCATGGAGTAAAAAGATGAACCGGCTCAAAGCTGATATTCATCAAAAAAAGATGATGAAGTGTACTGTTATCAGCTGTAGTATTCCACCAAGATAATGCGAGATCTCATACTCGCCAAAAGCTTTACAGCTTGGATGGGATATTCTGTCACACGCATCATGTTCTCCAGATCTGGCACCTTCTGATTATTATTTGTTTCGATCTCTACAAAATTTTAAAAACTTTACTTCAAATAAGGAAGTAAAAAATCACCTGGATCAGTTTTTTTCCAGCAAAGAACAAAAAAAATTATGAGCGTGGATTCATGCTACTGCCAGAAAGATGGCAAAAGGTATTGGAACAGAAAGAAACATATGATAATACACAATGGTGCGCCAACAGTATTCTTTGCCTGAGTGCAGAACTTTAATTATACCCCCTCCCCTGTCTACAACAAAAAAAATATTTTATGAAAAAGAATTAAAAACAAAAATTCATAGTTTTTATACGAATTTTAAAATATAAATTGGTTAATGATTTGATATTCTGATGTGACATCAACCAACTGAAAAGAAAACTTCAAGGAAACGTATCAATTGTATTAATGATGTTTGAATGTATTAAAATACTTATGAGGAAACTTGCCATCTTTACTAAAGATTTAGAAATTAATATCTCACTGCCTTCCTACCTCTTTCCAAATGACGCCACTGACTTGACTCACGGGCTAGTATTAAAATAATACTAAAAAAAAAATTGACCTTGAAATTTTCACCATGGTCTCGAAAATGTTCGCTATCACTGATATAGTACAATACATATGTAATGAAATTCGCTGACGCAATACTTGTGATGATGATATACAAGTAGGCAAGCCTACGTCAAAAAAACTTCATATTCCTTAATTTTTTATATTATTTTTCGTTTTTAATGCGTTTTTTCATATAACGCATAAAAAGGTCGCACAAAAATAGGTTTGACTGTAATTATTTGTTTTCGCTTTAAAAAAATGGTTCAATACAATTGGCTGAAATATATAAAACATCCATACTACAAAATTTAGTTCCATTTTCGTTGTATTAAATAAATAAAATGTGTTCATTTATAGCTGTCCATATTACCTCTACTGTACTTAAAAATGTCTAGGTTGACATCGTAATTTTAATGATATGAAGAAAAGTAACATAGAACAGAAGAAAAAAAAATTATTCATACGAAAACTGAGAGAACCGAAAAGTAATCAAAATATTTGTGTTTTCGAAAAAAATCTTGTTCATTATACTTATTTTAAATGAAATTTTATAATAGTTCTGCAGCATTTTTATTTTCTAATAGCTTATTTATATGAAAAGTTGATAAGAAGTTTTCCATGATCTGGTGAATAGGAACCACTGTTTTTTTTTACTTCAGCATTTTCAATTGTCAAATATTCTTATTATTGATTGAAACAAATTGTTTTTATGAGATCTTCTATCAATTACTCCAGTTGTTTTACATATGTTATTAAAAAAATATAATCTGTATATGGGTGAATATCATTGTAATTTCAGAATTTAGTGAATTGTATTTTGAAAAAGTGTTGAGTAAGTGCCATAATAATTATTTACGTAATATTCATGAGTAAGACATTCTCAGAAATATTTTTTAAATGAATCAGGCAATAAAAAGTAAATATGAATAAAATTAGGTCATAATTGAATCATGAAACAAAATTATTTATCACGATTCTATGTATTTTTTATACATACTTCTATAGTAAGTGCACTCAATTTTTTTTACACGGTAAAACGTTCCACCAAAAATTGTGTAAAAGTGAAAGAATTCATAGAAAATCCAAGATTTGTACCCTAGATTAAAAAAAAGTGTTATTTAAAAAAGAACAATATTGTGGACAAGAACAACAATAACAATAATAAATAAATTTTATTCTTACATGTATTTTATTTAAGAATATATGCCACTTGACAAGATACGCGGTATATAATTGTGACAATATAATTGTTGTATTTTAAAATATTTAAAAATAATATATGTAGGAATCGTGTTAGAACAAATAATTCGTGTAGTCCGTGTTAATTGAAAACTGTACAGAAAGATTTGGGTGTGGTATTATTTTAAAATGTTTAAAATAATTCATTTAATTTAGGAAATTAAATCATCGACATACTTGTTGGAATAAAATTAAAACATACAACACGTGTTTATATTTTAAAATAAATACCTCGTAACAATCTTCAGTAGTTTATTAAGAAACGCCAGGAACAACTTTCACAAAGTTATTTATCGATCCTCGCACCCGTCCCGATGAACCGACACTGACTAACAACTATGATGTCAAGTGTTTAACACCTCGTATGACACAGGTCCCTCCTAACAATTAGGATATTAGCAATGCGGTGTGTCTATGGCCAGTGACTATTATGCGAAGACTGATTTTAACACTGGCAATGTACGACCATGGAGTTCCTACTAATATACATCAAAGTTGCTGACATCGCTCCACATTTAGAGTTCTCATTGATCTTGAAGATTGATCATTAGATATTTTGGTACGTGCCGTATTCGTAGACACTGCAATACAATGCAAAATTGATAGCGCAATTGTTATGAAACAATAACACCTTCGATAATCGTGTCATCTTTACTTGACTCGATAATAAACATAATACTGTTATTGGTATTCGACAATTTATCCCTTTGTTATTGTGGCCAAGTTTTGAGGCAGTATCATACGTGCTGTTAAAGCTGAATCTCTAGTCCTATCTTTGAATGGAGGTCAGATGAGAGGTATTATGTACGTATGTATCTGTTAAGGATATATATGATCGGTGCCTATGACTTTGAGAGTTAAATTTTAAATCTAGAGGTCAATATTGAAGGATTATGGCTTATTTTTTTATTGTGTGGATAGATAACGATATAATCCCTTCCAACATTCTAATTTTTTCTTTGAAAATTGTTTTAGATTATGAGTCACGAATGCATCGTGGTTTTAACTTCATCAGCGATGAAGATTTGTCCTCATAGCGCACCTTTCAGCCGAACAAAGATGATTGAGATTGATCAAATACATATAAACAATGTTTTAACATTTAAAAAATAAATTTTTAAGGCGTCATTTTTATGGACAATGAAAGGTATTTACTAATTTTATATGAATATGTGTGATTGTATATGCATAGATTAGCCAACCGCAATATTGAGTCATTATTGTAGTCATCGGTGGTTTTTATGCATTTTTTTATTGCTGAATTACGAATCTCTTTTATTTTACTTCAAACAAAAAATATTTTCACTTTTAATTTTAATTAATGTATCTTTTTTAAATACTAATTAATTATAACGTAAAAATGTAATCTACTTTTTCAATCCAGATTTAAATTTCTATTTATTTATTTGACTACGATGGATGGATGGCATAACAGAAATATTCCAAAGCGCCATTCTCCCATATAAAAATTCTTAAAATGCAAGGGGAATTAGTCTCTTACACCAATATTCCCCCCAGTGTCAAACCACGACACTGGTTCATTTTAATATTATTTAAGTTGGCTTGAAATTTGTATTATTTGTTTATAATAATTTATTCAACGAAGTAAAACTACCCATATAAATATTTTTTTAAACATGTTGAATTAAGGAGCTTTTCTTCTTACCCCCTGGCCAGTGTTATAAAGAATTCCCCGAATTCATAGTTTCGTCAGATACCTATCCTCCGTCTACTAACTTAGCTCAATCGTGGTTAACTTACATTATCAAACTAATATGCATGTGACCTACAAGCCATAACATTGGATCTTATGAAAGTGTAAGAAAGTGGTTTTCTTTCTCTACTGTATATCGATAGTATTTTCTACTAAGAAGCGCAACTATCTAATCAACACCAAGTAATATCAAAGTTACTGTTAGCTTCTTCTTCTTCATGTTCGGACGTAGAGGTCTACATGTTTCTGAACTGATGTTTCACAACCACAATATTATTCTTTTAACCAGCCTATTTTTCTATCTCGCCTTCTATTATTCGTATGTAATAGCAGTCGTAATTTGGACACATCATTCATGGATCAAAGTATAGCCTACTGCAGGCCATTATGGAAGGAATGTTGGAAGGTTAACGATGGGTGGGAAAAATGTAATAAAATAAGCTGTCGTGACTCTGTTCTAACGTTTACAACTGGGTCGGGTTGGGAGGTCCAGACTCGTCTCTGCTCACCAAAAATAGAAACAAATATGGTGCAAAGACAAGTAGCAATACATCGTATACATTCTAAAATAAACAAGGCACTCGAAAACGAAAAGTAGAAGACTGTATATAAATATGTATTAATACTTTACGGTGCTTCGCAATTTCTACACATGTCTTCATAATTTTCATGTATCTTATCTGTTTTCAAACGCGGGTGAACTAGTGAGTTCGTGTGGTCTTCTCGTTATGTATAGTATTCTGTCCTTCGCGAGCTGGACAATTGTAAACCTCACAAACCGAACTTATTTCGGATGTTACTGAGTCACAACAGCTTCCTTCAACACATACACCGTTTACTTCCACTTTTCCCTCAATGATGAGCCGCAGAAGGCAATACTTCGGCCCCGAAAGACATGTCCAGTTTTGAACCTTTTAGAATGTTAGTGGAAACAAATCTGATATACCATGATCGAGGAAATTGTTAGAAAAATATTTATTTAAATTCGCATGCGATTTTCGGTTATTGGCTTATCTCATTTATATTTTTTTTTATTCAATTATGAGATTTTTGGTTAATATATTGTTTACTTATAAAACCAATGGGATAATTAGGTTATTTTTAGGTTTCTAGCATCTAAACGTCAAATTTCTCAAACAAAAAACGCAAACCTTGAAATAAACGTCAATATCGTGAAATATTTTTTTATACACAAATTGGGTTAATTTTAACTTTAACCGATAAAGAAATTTACATAATTATATATCGTACGCAAATAAATTTGCAAAAGAAAAAATATTGCTACAACTCGAATTTTCTTGAACGAAGCCTATGGGTTCTAGATGTTTCCAAGAATTGAATGTACACATTTCTATCCAAATAAACAACACAACACAATGCTTTAGCATTTGTCCATTAACTCTATTTTAGGGTTAATACTTTTAAAGAATTTTAAATATGCATTATTTGGTGCAATCAGTCCAAAAAAGTTATATACATTTCTTAGTGGGCTATTTAAAATCTGACAAAAAATCATAAAATCGCCACCTAACCATTAACATTATAATTTTTTGGTCTAATAAACACTTATTTTTGCTTTGAACCATAATGGAACCATCATTTTGTAATGGGTATTTTTCTTTTATATAATATAATATTAAATTCGTATTTGTTCTAAAAAAAGCTAAATAGCTTAAACTCGTAAACATAATCTGATGATATCATTTTATTATATATTTAATGTAATTAATATTAAATATAAATAATGTCATTATCAAAAGTTAGGCTTAAAAAAATGTTTTCAACAGGTATTTCTATTTAATTAGGTTTTATATTAATTTGGTATATGTGCATCAACTAACCTTATTGTTATCAACTGCGTTTGATACTCACGGGTAATGAATTTATTTATAATAACACAGACTGAAAATATCTACTTCACTAATTCCTATAATTAAGTTATGTTGTACGCTACACGTTTGTCCTCGCTTCAGTGGTATCATCGAGTGTCGACAAAACGAAACACTGCAAACAATATGTCGAAACTACAACTTATGCTACATACCAGTTGTAGTCACCGTAATTTGGAACGAGTAACACACGAAGTGTTAGAGGTTTGAATAATTAATATCTCAGGAAATCGATTAAAATCGTAGGATAGGCAAAAACGTAACCAATAATAAAAAAACATATTTTTATTTAAATCAAAATAAAATGAACACAAAGTGATTTTTATGCACAACTTAATAAAGTAATCTAAACTACTAATTTTACACTTTCGTTAAATGATCTTTATTTACATAATTTCGATCATGCATATTAAAATGTTAATCCTACGATTCCGCATGCGACTGAGGCCCCCGATGTTCCGTTGAATGCGCTCTCCTCAGTGTCTGCTCTGCCCAGATCGTCTTCCAATGATGAGATTGTCAGCGCTCTTCCGGCGATACTTCTTGGGCCGACCAGCGAAATCAGATGATCGATAACCCTGATCTTGGCGGTGCCGTCTTCGTCGACTTTGATGTTTCCAAGATCACCGAGGTGTCTGACCAGGTCTCTCGGTCCACCGTGTCGGTGCTGAAAATTATAATAATACAGTCAATGTTCGCTCCCATTTATTCCGCCTGTAAAATACATGCACATCGATGCTTCCTGAAATATTAGGAATAACATTAATAATTCATCGAACATGGATGAATATGACCCCAATGGCGATATTTGTCGCCCGAAAATGTATTGCGTAAATTATTGATATTTTTTTTGTCTGAAAAATGCAATCGGCCGAGTAGCAAACCATATAATTATATCCAGTATGAAAATAAAAGCGATTTTTTATTTGTCTGTTCGCCAATTATGCTTTTTGTGTATTTTTTGTGGTTCAAATTTTATTATGCATATCTCGTATCCGACATAGGGAAGGATAAAATATTTAAAATTATGGCTTGTATCGATTAGAGCTCTCAACTGCGAATTAAATATATTTTATGAGGATTATTCGTAAAGTTACTCAACGTTAACTATAAATTTTATTATCTATCGCAGATTATAGTATTTAAGAGTATGTTATTATCTACGGTAAATTTATATGACATTTTAATTAAAGAAAAATATACCTGTGAAAGAACTTATTTGAATGGTGTGACTTTTTATAATTATGCTTTTAATCTCTTTATAATTATGTTTTTTATTGGTACGATTAAATATTTAATCATGTGAATTACTACTAATATTGCTATAGCAATATAAAACCACAATATACACGGTACGGTAATGACATACCCTGACAGGAATTTTCAA
>JAGXCT010033182.1:0-20337 GCA_022495035.1 Philopotamus ludificatus | reverse complement strand
CTGATTCAACCCATGGACCAAGGTGTTATATCATCAATGAAACGTCTTTATCGTCTTAATCCATTAATAACAAAACCGGATGGTAGTTTATTGGCACTTGATGCTAAGATTAACTTTGATGATAATGCATTATTTAAACATCCTGATATTTTAAATATGCGAGACAGTGATGAAGAAAATGCTCTTGAAATGCAAGCAAATATCCTTGGTCTTAGTTATGTCAAGATGGATGGTACTATTGGTTGTATGGTAAATGGTGCTGGATTAGCTATGGCAACAATGGATATTATCAAGCTTTATGGTGCTGAGCCAGCAAATTTTTTAGACGTTGGCGGTGGAGCTGATCGTGAGAAAGTGACAGAAGCACTAAAAATAATTTTATCAGATATGCATGTACAAGGAGTTTTAGTTAATATTTTTGGTGGTATAATGCGTTGCGATATAATTGCTGAAGGGATTATTGCTGCAGTAAAAGAGATTGGTATCAAAGTTCCACTGGTTGTACGTTTAGCTGGTACCAATTTTGAATTAGGTAAAAATATTTTAGCAAATTCTGGTTTAAAAATAATCGCTGCAAATGATTTAGCTGATGCTGCCGTTAAAATTGTTGCTGCGGTAAAGTAATTGTATGAACTTAGGCATTATTACAAAATAATTTTTTTAATTTTAGTGCCATAAACACCCTGGGAAATTATGACCTCAGACAAGCCAAAACATGACAAAATCTTTCGCAAATCTATGGAGAATCCAATAGTTGCTCAAGAATTTTTGGCAACTCATTTGCCGAAGGATGTGCTGGCTTTAATCGATAGCACATCTTTAAAATTAGAAAAAGATAGTTTTATTGAGCCAGACCTTTCTGAAACTATTTCAGATGTATTATTTTCTGTTAAGTTTAATGATCAGGATGGCTATATTTTTTTGCTATTGGAACATCAAAGTACTGTTGATAAAATGATGGCATTTAGGTTATTTAAATATATGATTAATATTTGTGATCGATATTTAACTACTAATCCTAAATCTAAATGTCTTCCATTAATTTATCCCCTAGTGCTATACAATGGAAAAAAGAAATATGACGCACCGCTTAATATATGGGAGCTATTTACCCATCCAGATTTAGCCAGAGGCTTTTGGACAGATGATTGTCAGCTTATTAACGTACATGATATCCCCGATGAAGAACTCAAGGAAAAAGTATGGTCTGGGATTTTGTTATTTTTCCTCAAGCACATCCACGAGCGTCAATTACTGAAGAGATGGCAAGAAATCTCTCATCTCTTGCCTAAATTGAGTGAAATAACAATAGGCTATGACCATATAAGAAATCTATTACAGTATACTTTGACCTTTATTGAGCAAAATGATAAAATAGAGTTAGAAAAAATATTAAAAAATAGTTTAACTAAAGAAAAAGGAGAAGAACTTATGCCTAGTATAGCTCAAGTATGGAAAGAAGAAGGGATTCAAATCGGACTACAAGATGGTATTAAAATCGGGGTACAAGATGGTATCAAAATCGGAGAAGCTAGAGGTGGCTTGCACCACAAAATGATGATAAACAATATAAGTTCATTGAAGAAGTAGTGGAGAATTACTGGACTATCTATTACTGTAACCAATGAATTACTGAAAGTACAGCAACTAAATGAATTCATTAAAATTAACTTCACAGTGTAACAAAAAATATTTTACTTTGTTTAGACTAAAATTTAATTGTTAGATTTCTTAGCTGCAAATTATAAGATTTTTTTGAAATAGAACTAACTATTCCGGCAAAAATCTTATAATTTGCAGCTAAAAAGAGTCGAAATCTAGTAATTTAAATTTTGTTCACAGAGCCTAGGAACTAATTAAGATTGGGTTCTGTTATAACCCAAGATGTTTTGTAAAATTAAAAGGGTACTTTATTGCAGCTTCTTAGTCTCAAAAGAGGGCTATTTTAATCATTATCTTAAAAAATACGGAAAAGGTATATATGTCAATATTAGTTGATAAAAACACAAAAGTAATTTGCCAGGGTTTTACTGGTTCACAAGGGACTTTTCATTCTGAACAAGCCATCAATTATGGCACTAAGATGGTAGGAGGAGTGACACCTGGAAAAGGTGGTAATACTCATTTAGATATACCCGTATATAATACAGTACATGAAGCAGTTGAAAAAACTGGGGCTACTGCCAGCGTTATTTACGTTCCACCACTATTTGCTGCTGATTCGATCTTGGAAGCTATAGATGCAGGAATTAAATTAGTAGTGTGTATTACAGAGGGTATACCAGTACTTGATATGATAAAGGTTAAAAGGGCATTAGTTGGATCAAAAACTAGATTAATTGGTCCTAATTGTCCCGGCATTATTACCCCTGACGAGTGTAAAATTGGCATAATGCCTGGTTATATTCATAAGAGAGGAAGAGTTGGCATTATATCTCGCTCCGGTACTTTAACGTACGAAGCAGTAGCACAGACTACAGCTACTGGTCTTGGTCAATCTACCTGTATTGGTATTGGTGGAGATCCAGTTAACGGTACTGATTTTGTTGATTGTATTGAAATGTTTTTAAAAGATGATGAAACCGAATCGATTATTATGATTGGTGAAATAGGGTGGAGATGCTGAGGAAAAAGCTGCTGAATTAATAAAAAGTTCAAAGATTAAAAAACCAATAGTTAGTTTTATTGCTGGTATTACCGCTCCTGAAGGGAAAAGAATGGGGCATGCTGGGGCAATTATTTCTAATGGACAGGGCTCAGCTGAACAAAAGTTGGAGGCACTACAGAGTGCAGGAGTTACTATCACTAGATCACCAGCTGATATTGGCAAAACTATGTTTGAATTATTAGGAAGAATTTAAATTTAAGAGAATACACACATACGTCATTGTAAGGAATACATAAGCCTCAAGCGTCATTGCAATTTTTAAATTGCCATGGGGGTTATGTGTAAGGTAAAGTTATTTATCGAATTAGCATATTAAGCGGAGACTAAATGCTTAGCAAACTGTATAATAATCTTATTTTACAAATTAAAGCTAATAAACATGATTTCTTAAGGTTTGATCTGATCAAGCAAGATGCAATAAAGTATCTTGCCGCTCAGCTTACTGCAAAATATGATACTGTGATTATTATAGGTTTTGGTGCGTCTTGCCTAAATGTTAGAGCGTTGTTAAGTATGAAGGCAGTAGCTACTAAAAGGCTAATATACCTTGATAATTTAGATCAGTTGGCAATTGATAAAAAATTATCAGTAGTTAACTTAGATAAAACTGTGTTTTTCTCATTGAGTAGGTCTGGGAATACCAATGAAACCTATTTATTAACTAAGTATGTTTTAGAAGTTTTGCGTGTTTCTCCTCGAAATGTGTATGTAATAGTACCGTTTAATAATAGCTTGTTATATAATTTAGCGAGGTCTTTTGGGGCAAATTGTTTAGAACATGATAATGTAAGTAGTGGAAGATTTGGCGTAATTTCTAATGCTTCTTTGCTACCAGCGGCAATTGTAGGAATTGATATAGATAAAGTCGTTGCAGCTGCTTCCCAGAAAATATCAGATATTATCCTTGATGGCTCTGATAGACTTTCTGCAAAAGTCGCTTATGCTGAGGGATTTGAAGGAGACTCGGAACGGAGAACCGCAGCGTACTATAGGGTGCGTGAGGATTCGAGTACCGAATCGACGTACAAATCACCAGCAGAAGTAGAGTTTTGCAGAAAGTCTAATATTTGTGAGATAGCTGAACACTACCTCAATCAATATTCTTTAAATAGACATATGTTAGTTATGTTTAATTATAGTTACCAATTAGATGGCTTATGTAGATGGCAGCAACAAATTATAGCTGAATCGCTTGGCAAGAATGGTTTTGGTATAACTCCTATAATAGCAAAAGGCACATTCGATCAGCACAGTCAGTTGCAACTTTATTTAGAAGGTCCGGATGATAAATTTTATAAAGTTATTACTAACAACAAAGATAACTCAGATATGGCAATGAGTCTAGCTGCTCATGCTAACAATATATATAATGCATTAGTGCAAGTTAAACGACCAGTGATGTTAGAGAATTTTGTACATATTGATGAGTATGTAATTGTAGATCAAATTATTCACACAATGTTGAGTACTATGCTAATTGCTAATTACCTAAAAATCGATCCATTTAATCAACCATCTGTTGATCAATACAAGAAGATATAGTAAAGTATACTAAATTACCGCGAGGAGTTGGCGAAGTGATCACCCCACCTTCCAATATAGATATAGAGGTGATAAATTCAATAAAGTGATAGACATATTAAACTATGATATTCATAGTCTTGTAAGTTTTAGTCTACATTATTGAAATAGACTTGGCATAAAAACAATATAAATTTTATCAGTAAGTAATTTTTTCTTAGCCAGAAGGCTTGACTTAGTTGGATTAATAAAGTTATATTGTATAGGTGGATTTAAGAATATAAATTAATTTATGAGTGTTGTTATGAAAAGTGGTAATGAAAATGATACAAGTTTAACTGTTGCCAATGAAGCTGTTAATAAGGTAGCTGAGGCTGTAATTGCAGTGAGTACTAATTTGCCAGTATTTTCTGCCGAAAAAAAAGATTTAGACGATATGGCTGAGATTCTAGTTGGTGCGATGAATGTCTTGGAAAAAAGTAACTCACTTCAAAATGTAACAGCTAAAGATATAAAAGAGTTGGAAGAAAAAGCTGAGAGCATTAAGAGTCGTTCGTCAATTGGTACTCAAATAAAGGCATGGTTTAAATCATGGTTCATCCCTTTCATTAATTTTTTAAAATCTCCGTTTAGTAAACAACATCAAGAAAAATTACAACAAGCAACAGAAGATTTTGTCAAAGGAACTGAGGATATACAGAAACAAACTATACAGGAACAAGTTGTGCAGGAACAAATAGCTACAACTATTCCAGTAAAAGAAACCCCGGTGCAACCGTCTTTGGTGGAAACTCCTAAACCTCAAACAGTGATATCTACAACAGAACCGTTAGTAGTGGCAGAAACAACCTCTATACAAAATGTTGTTCCAGCACAGGTTGTCGCTCCAATTATGCCACCAGTGCAGGTGACAACTAGCACTCCGACAGTTATGCCGCTGTCAGTGCAGGTAACAGTTAATAATGTTCCAGGTGTTCCACCGCCACCACCACCACCACCGGCATCTACCCCACTTGATCCTTTGCCAGCTCTAGGTAAGGAGAAGAAGTCAGTAAATCAAGTAGTTGCAGAACCAGTAGATGATATGGTAAGTGAATTGAAGAAAAAGCTTGAGGCACGGATGGTAAAAGCTGGGGAAGTGGAATTTAAGCCAGACTCGCCTGAACATCTTAAAGAGTTTGCTGAATTTGACAAGCTGAGAAAAGATGAGATAGCACGCCAAGCTAGACAAGACGAAATAGACGCTCCAAGAATAGCAGCTGCACTGAAAGCAGAAGCAGAAAAGCAAGTAGCAAGTGCAAAAGTTCCTCCTAAGGTTGAGCTTAATAAGGAAGGAGGAGTACCAATACCACCACCTCCTCCTCCACCTATGCCTGGTGCAGCTGGTGTTCAACTACCTAAACCAATAGTAAACAAACCCCCGGCGGCAGGAGTGAAGGTACAGGCGAAGCCTGTTCAACTTGCTGTTGATAAGGATGCTATAATAGAAGCGGTAAAAGGGTTGAGGAAACTTAGTGAAGATTCTACCCATAAAAAACCAACAGAAAAACCTGTGATAAATTTTAAAGCACATCTAAAAACAAGAGAGAGTAATAGTAGATAACTGCTTAGTCAAAAAGTTGTAGTAAGCGTTTACGGAAAAAAAGTTAAAGTACAATACGTATATTAGCGAGAAGGCTTAAGCCAAGAAGCAATCCATTCCTGGTCATTTTTTGGATTGCCGCGTCGCCACAAAGCGGCTCCTCGTTAATAGACGCTTGACGAGCAGATTGTTTATTCATCATAAGAAAATAGCAAAAAAAACCGTGAACGTTCACAACCTAGTTTTATGATTGAAAGCTTTTTACCTTAAAACTTTTTCTATGATAAGACGAAAGACCATAAAGGCTTATAGCGTTTAGATGCTCTTTCGTCCCATAGCCGAAGTTTTTGTGCCACATATATTCTGGAAATTCTTTGGCATATTCAAGTAATAAACGATCTCTAGTAACTTTTGCAATAATAGATGCTGCTCCAATAGAAATCGATAAATTATCGCCATTTACTATACTAATAAATCTTGGATCGTTAAATTTCATGTTACCATCTATTAATACTGTATCCGGTTTAACAGAAAGATTTGCCACTGATATAGTACAAGCCTTTTTAGTTGCTTCAAGGATATTAATTATATCTATCTCATCGTGATACACTATACCAACAGACCAAATATAATTTTGAGTTATTTGTTCGTATAACAAATTCCTCCTTTCTCTAGTAAGTTTTTTGGAATCTTTGATACCATTTATGATTTTTGTTTGATCAATGATAACAGATGCAGCTACTACAGGGCCAACTAGCGGTCCTCTACCAGCTTCATCTACTCCAGCTACTAATCCAATATATTTTTGTTCTAATTCAAACATAACCCCTCCTATTTGTACAACTAACCTGATTAGTTTGTACAGTATTTTTACATTGACACAAAAGCTTTTCTTCTAATATTATTTAAAATTAAGTCTCGTATCGTATAAAAAAAATGAACATAGCGTATAATTACTTTGAAATTAATTGAAAATTTTTATTTTATACCTTGAACTGTTACCCAAGCATATATAGAATACACAATGTGTAAGTATTAATTTTATGGAGGTAAGAATGTCTTTTAGACCGTTGCATGATAGAATTGCGGTAAAACCAATTCAACAAGAAGAAAAAACACTCGGGGGAATCTTTATCCCTGATACAGCTAAGGAAAAGCCTATGCAGGGGGAAGTAATAGCTGTAGGAAAAGGAGTGAGAGGGGAGAATGGTACTATCCACTCATTAGAAGTTAAAGTAGGCGATAAAGTACTATATGGCAAATGGGCTGGTACTGAAATTAAAGTTGATGGTTTAGATATGATAATCATGAAAGAAAGTGATGTCATGGGCATAATTAGTTAATAATTTATCTAAATTATTATAAGAATTATTTAATTTGTAAGGAGAATATAATATGGCAACAAAATTAATAAGACACGGCTCAAATGCACGTGAACAAATGCTAAGAGGTATTGATATTTTAGCTGATACCGTAAAAGTAACATTAGGTCCAAAAGGTAGAAATGTTGCAATTGAACAGTCATTCGGATCACCAAGATTAACCAAAGACGGTGTGACAGTGGCAAAAGCCATTGAACTAAAAGACAAAGCCCAAAATTTGGGAGCTCAATTAGTAAAATCTGTGGCAAGTAAAACATCTGATGTTGCTGGTGATGGAACAACTACCGCAACTGTTCTAACTCAAGCAATAGCAAGGGAAGGTAACAAAGCGGTAGCAGCTGGCTTTAATCCTATGGATATAAAACGTGGTATAGATTCAGCCGTTAATTTAATAGTTGAAGAAATTAAGAAAGCTAGTAAAAAAATCAGTAGCCAAGAGGAGATTGCTCAAGTTGGTACTATTTCATCAAATGGTGATACAGAAATTGGTGCAAAAATTGCCGTAGCAATGGAAAAAGTTGGTAAAGAAGGGGTAATTACCGTTGAAGAAGCTAAGAATTTTAGTTTTGAAGTAGATGTAGTTGAAGGTATGATGTTTGATAGAGGTTATCTATCACCATATTTTGTTACTAATTCCGAAAAGATGGTAGCTGAATTGGAAAATCCTTTTATCTTATTATTTGAAAAGAAATTATCAAATTTACAGCAAATGTTACCAGTGCTTGAAGCCGTAGTGCAATCAGGACGTCCTTTATTAGTAATTGCTGAAGATGTAGAAGGAGAGGCGCTTGCTACCCTGGTAGTGAATAAATTACGTGGTGGGTTAAAAGTTGCTGCAGTTAAAGCTCCTGGATTTGGCGATAGAAAAAAATTCATGATGGAAGATATCTCTATTTTAACAGGTGGTCAGCTTATCAGTGAAGATCTTGGTATGAAGCTTGAAAATGTTAATATCAAAATGCTAGGTACTGCTAAAAAAGTTACTATCTCCAAAGAAAATACTGTCATAATTGATGGTGCTGGTAGTAAGGCAGACATCGCGGCTCGTTGTTCTCAAATTCGAGCACAAATTGATGAGTCTAGTTCAGATTACGATAAAGAAAAATTACAAGAGCGTTTAGCTAAACTTGCTGGTGGCGTAGCTGTCTTAAAAGTTGGTGGTGCTACTGAAGTTGAAGTAAAAGAAAGAAAAGATCGTGTAGAAGATGCTTTGCATGCTACTAGAGCTGCCGTGGAAGAAGGCGTTGTTGCTGGTGGCGGTGTTACTCTTTTCTATGCGGCAAGAGCTTTAGAGTCGCTAAAAAGTGCTAATGAAGATCAACAGGCTGGTATTAACATCGTTAAGAAGGCTTTGCAAGCTCCAGTAAGACAAATTGCAGAGAATGCTGGTATGGATGGAGCTATTGTAGTTGGAAAACTTACTGATAGCAAAGATAAAAACTTTGGCTTCAATGCTCAAGATATGACTTATGTTGACATGATTAAGGCTGGTATTATCGATCCAACTAAGGTCGTGCGTACTGCTTTGCAAGATGCGGCATCAGTTGCTTCTTTGATTATTACTACTGAAGCATTTATTACTGATGAACCAGCTGATAAAGATGAATCTGCTATGCCACGTGGTGGTATGGGCGGTGGTATGGGTGGCATGGGCGGTATGGACTTCTAATACCACTAGGAGACTGCCTACGAATAAGCTTTATTAGCCACCCCTGCTTTTTCTTGCAGGGGTGGCATGTTTTAATAGTAAAAGTTAGGCAAGACAAAAGGAGATAATCAACAAGGCACTATATGTTGCGTTAAGAATTGACTATATCTGGGCAATCCTTTTATTTTCCTTGAGTCTGCCAAAAAGCCTTTCAATAATATGTCGTTTGCGGTAAATTTTGGTATCATAAAAATCCTTTGGTGTTAAATTGGAGTCATTAGGCAAATAAACTCCTTTATATGGAATAACGGGAATAGCATTTTTTGATTTGATAAAATTTCTAATATTGCCGGTATCGTATCCCTTGTCCGCAACAACAAAGTCAATTTCTTCCCAAGGTCAGTCTTGCCATAATTGCTCAACTGTTTTGCAATCCTGCCTTTGAGCGGGAAATAATTGGCAGTTAATACAAGCATTACTGGTAATTGCTAAATGGATTGTAGTACCTAATCCCTTCCTACCCCTCCCTATCGATTGTAAACCTTTATTTTTTTAAAGCGCCTCCTCCATGTCGATGTAATGGTACAATTGAGCCATCAACGAATACTATATCCATCAACAACTGTTTAACACTTTGAAGGTGGTACAACAAGCGCCAAAAGAATCCATTCTCACTCCATCTTTTGTATCTTGTATAGATTGTGTGCCAATTTCCATATTCTGATAAAAGGTCACGCCAAGACACCCCCGTCCTCAGTACATACAGAACGCCACAAAAAAAATTATAATGACTCACTTTCGTTGGGCGCCCTGGTTTCTTGAGTTCTCTTTTTATTATTGGCTCTATCAATTCTTTAAATTTGCTTTCACTAATTGGGTATTTCCTTATTTCCTCCATATTTGAACCTAATTAAACTTTCTTTATTGCTCAATTATTCTTACCATACCTTTATCTTTATATCAAATTATTTTGTTAACAGCGCCATATCTTATTGTGCATAATTATTTTGCCTATTTTTCTTCTACTTGTAAATTGTAAATAATTTTGTAAAAAAATCGCATAAGATTACAAGGCAGAATTTACAGTATCAAAACCTTTACAATAACTTACTAACTATCCGATTTATTTTTTCAAAATTATCACTGCTTTCTTGCAGTTGCTTAATTAAACCTTTTTCAAGATTCTTGACCTCTTTTATATCTTTATCATTAAGTTTGGGTATTTTAATACGAATAAGCTCACTAAATGGCAGACTTGCTCTAGCTGAAGAAAGAGAGTAATTCATTATAACCTTAAGAAATCTTGGTTGTTTCAAAATTGATACAATATAAAATGGACTATAGTTTGCATTTTTACATCTCACAACAACGTATGCTGGGCTTGCAAATGCCCCATCTAGATGTGGAGGGACAACCCCAATACTACCTATATTAATTCTATATGGATTATACACTATATCACCGATTTTTACAGGCTTATATTTTTGGGTAGCTTCATGACCCCGCATTATATCGCCGAGAAATATACCATTTTGTGAGACTTCAATGATTTTGTATTCTAAGTCTGAGTTTTTTAAAGGATCGATGCGATCTGTAATTTCTTCAATTAAGTTGTCATTTAGTTGTATCAATTCGCCCTTAACTTGTGCTATATCTTCCATATAGTAAAAAGGTCTTAAATTCCAATTGCCACTTTGTTTATTTATTTCTCTATCTACAGTATTAGCTTGTCCTTGAATTTGCTTTGGCTCATCTATTTCGCTAAGAAGCTTTTTGATATCACTATACCCTTCTATAGGTTTACGTCCAGTATTTAACTCAAAACCATCATTATTGACAATAAAAAAATATGCTTTTTTAAATTGTCCACCTTTTTGAAAATATATAATATTTGTTTTAGTTGGCGTGTATGGCATAAAAACACCCCTTGGTAGTGAAATGATAGAAATTTTTGGGTGTTTTTGGCAATCATTTCACGAGTTTTACCTATTGCCCCATCTTCATACAAAAAACTTTCTGGTACCACTACAGCTGCTCTGCCATTTGGTTTTAGAGACTCATAAATATGTTGCATGCAAATGGCATCGGCATTCTTTGTTGGTATTGAGTAAAACGAACCATATTCTGTTTCCTGTGAGTAAGGAATATTAGATAATACAATATTATATTTTTCCTTTACTGGCTTTTCGAGACTATCCATTTGCTCTATGTTGCTATGTCCATCGCCAAATAGAATCATATTCATTTTGGCTATCCTTGTTGTTGAAGTTAACTCTCTTCCATGTAATGCCTTCTTTCTAATCCATTCAAGTATTTCATTATTTGTTGTATCTGCCCGAGATGATAAATATTTAAAAGATTCCAACAAAAAGCCACCAGTCCCACAAAATGGATCGTAAATTGTTTCGCCATATTGTGGTTTTATTATATTGACCATGCTACGTACAATGTGTCTTGGGGTAAAATATTCGCCTAAGTCTTTATTGCCATTTGTGACAGTTTTTAGGAAATATTCAAAAGCATCTCCCTTAATATCTGTATCTGTAGATGTTAAATTAATTGGATCAATCAAATCTATAATATATCTCAATGTTGTAGCTTTTTTAATGGTAAAGGGGGAGATGAAAATACTACCATATAGCTCACGTAATTTCTTCCACACTGAATCTGAAATAAAATCTAATAAAGCCTGATTATCATTGTAATATTTGTTAATAAAATTTTTCCATAAAAACCGATCTTCCAGTCTTCTTATTCCTTTAACATGGTCAGTAAGGGTTTCATATTCATCTATCAATTTTAGAAAAAGGATTTCCGAAAAAGCTGAAAATCTTTCGTAACCATCTTTTAGCCCCTCTTTTCTCAATAAATTGTTTACTGATTTAAAAGTATCCATTAACTCATCGCGAGTAAAATTTATCCCTTTTGGTGTTGATAGAATTTCTGCTCCTTCATTTATAAATCGTAATGAAGTAAATTGATCCACAAAATCCTGTAATTCTTCTCCATCAATCTTTAAAGGTCTACTCTGTAGTGTATGTCTTGCAAGAACGAAAGTCTCGTTAAAGACAAAAACTAAAGGAATCTGTAAAGGTTTAGCATATTTCTCTATAGCTTGATTCATACCTTTATCCAAATATTCTCCCGGTTTTTTTGCTTCAATAACTGCAATTGGTATATCTGTTCCAGATTCATACAAGATATAATCAGGCTTATGTTCTTGAAAGACATTACATAGCGGATTATTTTGATCTAATATCCAGCCAAGATTTTGTAGTCTTGTATTAATTTTGTTTCTAGTGTGAGCTTCAAGTGGAAAACGTATTGTCATATTATTTAACGCAAATTGCCAATTAATGTAAGTGGTAGAAGGTGGGCGACAACTAAAATTACTGAAGAAATGATAGCCAAGTGGAATGATAAAGCAACATTAATTTACAGAATTCATATTGCTTTATCCTTGGTGAAGTAATCTCATATATTAAAAGCTTAGCAAAAATTGCCCAAGGTTTTCATAGGAGCGTATGGATAGGCTAACAGATTTATTTTTGGATGGCAATATTACAAAAGCAGAACATGAAGAAAAACGTGAAGATATTGCCAGAGAAATAGCAAGTCACGACAATGCCGATGATACATTTTCATAATGCCTGATCAACTTAATAGAACTGCCTTCCGGAGCGGCAGAAGCCTTCAAAGGTTCCACTGCCGAAGGAAAACGTAATTTGATAAATTTAGTATTTGTTAACCTGGAAATAAAAGGCGGGAAGCTAGACTTTAAGCTACGCCCACCGTTTGATATGTTCGTAAAATGTACCAAAATCGAAGAATGGCACACCCTAGTGTCTGATTTCCGAACCTTGACAGAGTTAAAAATGGCTAGCGTTCAATGTTTTTCATCCCTATCACTTTTACCCAATAGCAATTATGTATAACGTAACCCGTCTCACATTTTTATTACAAAATACTATACTAATTTTAAAGGTTTTGTTTGTTTTGAATTTTCTCTACTAATTTATACTCTAAATTAATGGTGGATCAATTTAATGGCTTTTTGTGGTAAAGAAGTGGCACTACAGTATTAGATTGATGTAATTTCTTAAATTTACTGGCAGATACAATGCTGATGACTCTAGCCTCTGAAACGTATAAAACTTTTCAGGGTTCTGAAATACCCCAAAAACGCAAAATAATAAAATTCGTATTTCAGACCCTTGAACTGAATGGCAAAAAACTTGAGACCTCTCTACGTTTCCCGTTCGATATTTTTGAAAAAACGACAACTCGTACGGAAGTGGCGGATAGGGTGGGATTCGAACCCACGGTACGGTTGCCCGCACGCTAGTTTTCAAGACTAGATCCTTAAACCACTCGGACACCTATCCAAGGTAATACATATCAGATAAACTGAATAAGTTCAAGTATAAATATTTGTATAATATAATTCGAGATAAGTTAAATTAGACTTCCTGCAAAGAAATATCAACATTCTAATTTAATCAGTTAACGATTTTGCTATTAGACAATATAAATTATTGTAAGAAAACTTGAATATTTTTTAACTGACGTTTATACTGCCCCCATCATGCATTTATAATACTATTCCCATCATTTTGTAAAAAGAAGTAACTATGATAAATCCACGTTTTTATAAGAAATCTACCGCTTATAAATTATCGGAAATTATAAAGTTAATAGACGCTGAAATATTATACTCCAGTGACTTGCTAATCCATGATATTAAGTCGTTAGAAGAGGCTGATGTTGGTGATATAAGTTTTTTAAGTAATAGCAAATATATTGCTCAATTCCAAAACACTAAAGCTTCATGTTGCATAGTTCCGGAGAATTTTTCACAAGAATCTAATAATCGAACAGTTTTATTAAAAGTAAAGAATCCGTATTTCTTTTATGCAAAATTAGTGGATTTGTTCTATAGTAAAGCAAAGACTTATCCTAACAAAATTATGCAATCTGCCTATATTTCGGATTCTGCCACTATAGGAAATAATTGTTATATAGGACATAATGTTGTTATTGAAGATCATGTTGTAATAGGTGATAATTGCGTTATAGAATCTGGGACGAGTATAGATTATGGAGTGGTAATAGGTAATAGAGCATTAATATACTCAAATGTTTCAATAAGTTACAGCATAATAGGTGATGATGTGGTAATATTAGCAGGAGCAAAAATTGGACAAGATGGGTTTGGTTTTGCAACAGATAAAGGGGTTCACAAGAAAATTTTCCATACTGGTATAGTTAAAATAGGTAATAATGTTGAAATAGGTAGCAATACTACTATTGATAGAGGATCAATGAATGATACAGTAATAGAAGATTTATGTAGAATAGATAACTTAGTGCAGATAGGACATAATGCTATAATAGGAAGGGGGTCGATTATTGTCGCACAGGTCGGTATATCAGGTAGTACTACAATAGGAGCATATTGTGCTCTTGGAGGGCAAGCAGGACTAGCCGGACATATAGTACTAGGTGATAAAGTTCAAGTAGCAGCAAAAGCTGGGGTGATAAAAGATGTTGAACCAGGAGTAACAGTTAGTGGGTTTCCTGCCGTACCGATTAGGGACTGGCATAGACAATCAATAATTATAAAACAGCTTATAAAGAAACGGAATATAGATGAAAATTAATATTATAGAAATAATGGAAATGTTGCCTCATCGCTATCCATTTTTATTAATAGATAAGGTGTTAGAATTTAAGCTTAATGAATCAATTGTTGGTATCAAAAATGTTACTTTTAATGAACCACAATTTACTGGTCATTTTCCAACAAGACCAGTAATGCCCGGTGTGTTAATTGTTGAGGCTATGGCTCAGCTTTCTGCTATTTTAGTAGCAAAATCAATGGATTTTACAAAAGATAAGGAGATATTCTTTATGTCTATTGAAGAGGCAAAATTTCGTAAAATTGTTGAACCAGGCGATACATTACATATTTATGCTAAAATAGAACAAAATAGAGGTTCTGTTTGGAAATTTTCAAGTAATGCTAAAGTTGATGATCAGATAGTTGCAGAGAGCAAATTTACTGCAATGTTTAAAAATAGGAATTAATGATGATTTTACCAGCTATACATGCAACTGCCATAGTAGATCCAAGGGCTTCAATTGGTAAAAATGTCAGAATAGGTCCTTTTTGTACTATTGGACCAGAGGTGGTTTTAGCAGATAATATTGAGCTAAAATCACATGTAGTTATAGAGGGGAAAACAAAAATTGGTGCTAATACAGTTATATATCCATTTGCTTCTATTGGTCAGTCTCCTCAAATAGTTAAGTATGAGGGAGAAAAATCAGAGGTTATCATAGGTAGTAATAATACTATTAGAGAATATGTAACTATTCAAGCTGGTAGTAAAGGTGGTGGTATGGTTACTTCTGTAGGTAATAATGGTTTATTTATGGTTGGAGTACATATAGCCCATGATTGTACTGTAGGAAATAATGTAATTTTTGCAAATTATGCTAGCCTAGCTGGTCACGTTAAAGTTGGTGATTATGCTATTATAGGAGGGCTTTCTGCTGTTCAGCAGTTCGTACGTATAGGGCAACATGCGATGATAGGTGGTGGGTCTGCAGTGGTAAGAGATTTGATTCCATTTGGATTAGCTACAAGTGAAAGGGCAGTTCTTGAAGGTGTAAACTTAGTTGGGATGAAAAGACGTGGCTTTGATAGTCAGGAAACACTTGATACTATAAAAGCTGTAGATGAGCTTTTTATTAGCGAAGGTATTTTTACTGATAGGATTGAGAAAGTTTTAAAACGATATAAAGGCAATTCTATTGTAGAACAAATTATTTCCTTTGTAAAACAGGATAGTACCAGAGTATTTTGTCAGCCAAGACAAGTTGATCAAGATAGGGCAAACAGTTAAAATGTTACAAATATACTCTGCTACTTTCAAGAATTGGCTTCACAAAATTTGGTGGTATTTACGTACTCACATACAAAGAGTACGATATGCTTGCTTCCTCCTTGTTTTTCGTTCTCATCCTACAAATCCTCTAACTATAAAAAATGTACTTGACCAAAATTTGCCCCTAGCTTTACATTCTAATTTTTCTAACCCTGTGAGTATAGTTGGAATTATAGCAGGAAATGGTTCATTGCCAATCTCACTGGCTGAGAGTTTTATTAAACAAGGAGGACAATGTTATATCGCAGCCTTAGAAGGAGAAGCGGATCCGATATTGTATAAGAATCTTACCCACCATTTTTTTAAAATCGGTATGGTTAGACCAATAATTGAATATTTTCGTAAGTATGATGTAAAAAATATAATTCTTGCTGGTGGTGTAAAGCGTCCTAATTTGAGATCAATTAAAGTAGATTTAATGGGATCAAGGCTACTTGCTCGCATATTGAAACAAAAATTTTTAGGAGATGATAAACTTCTTAGTGTAGTAACAGATTTTCTAGAAGAGAAGGGATTTCAAGTAGTGTCTAGTTATGAAATATTGAGTGCAAAGAAGGATGTTATGACCATAATTGTTCCATCAGCAACAGATAATACAGATATTGAGTTAGGAATGAAGCTATTGGATAGTATAGGACATCTTGATGTAGGACAATCAGTAATTGTTGATAATGGATATATTATAGGTATTGAAGCAGCGGAGGGTACAGATAATCTAATAAAAAGATGTTCATATTTACGTAAGAATTCTACAGGGGGGGTACTTATTAAAATGATGAAGAAGGGACAAGATACTAGAATTGATATACCTACAATAGGACCAGAAACAATAAAGAATTTAGCTAATTATGGTTATAAAGGGGTAGCAATACAGAAAGAAAAAGTGATGGTTATTGAGCTAGAAAGAACTATCGAGCTAGCTAATAAATGTAGGCTTTTTATTATAGAAAAATAAAATATTTATTAGAATGATCTGTGTGGGAATTACTGGTAGTTATGCTTCAGGAAAAACTTTTGTCTTAAATTATTTAGCTGATTTAGGATTTATGACTTTTTCTGCTGACGAATATATTAAGAATCTCTACAAAGAGCTGTCAATACAAAATATAATTCTTAACTTACTGCCTGATCTAAAAATTTTTGATAAAAGAAAAATTGCAGAGCTAATCTATGCTAATGATTTATCAAGAAGCAAATTGCAAAATTTTATTCATCCATTTGTAGTGGAAAGTTTGTCTCTTTTTAAACGGCAAAATAATGATTCAGAAATTACATTTGCTGAGATTCCATTACTTTTTGAAGCTGGATTTGATAATATTTTGATTTTTATGTTACAACATTCTGCTCAGAAGAATCTAGGTTAAAACGTGCAATGTCTAGAGAAGGGTTTAGTTTGACAACTTACAATAATATATACTTGTGATTATGATTATATTAGTGTATTTTGTAACTTTAATAAAGCTTTCGAGTTAAAATTATGAAAAGAAAAGCTACCATTGGACTCTTTATAGGCGTTGTTCTATTATCAGGAATAATAATTTTTATAATTAATAATAAAGTTGAATCTGAAAATAATGTAGATAATACTATGTTAGAAATTGTAACAGTCATAAAAAACCATAGATTTGAGCCTGATGTTATTACAGTACCTAGTGGTAAGAAAATTCGTTTTATTATCCACAATCAAGATAATACTGTAGAGGAGTTTGAAAGTCATGATCTGCACCGCGAAAAGATCATTATGCCAAATGACTCTATAAATATAATACTTGCCCCTTTAGCTCCTGGTAAATATGATTTCTTCGGAGATTTTCACCAAGAGACGGCTCAAGGGGTTCTCATTGTTAATTAAATTTATTTATGGTTTAAATGTTTAAAATAGCGTTAGTAGTATTTAGAGAATGTCTAGAAATAGCTTTGTTGCTTGGGGTAATACTTGCTGTAACAAAACAATTAGAAAAATCTAGAATTTATATAATTGCTGGAGTTATGCTTGGCACAGTATCTGCTGCATTATTCGCGTTCTTCACTCGCACTATATCCATATCATTTAGTGGTATGGGTGATGAGATATTTAATTCTGCGGTTATTTTACTAACAGTTGTGTTAATTGGTTGGACCATAGTATGGATGCAAGGTTATGGTATTAAGATAAAGCGACATCTTAATGATTTGTCCGTAAAAATTAGTAGCGGTGATAGTAGTTATATAATGCTAGTATTGATTGTTGCAGCAACTATTCTTCGAGAAGGAATGGAAATTATTTTATTAGTTTACAGTATTTCCTCAGTTGAAGTAATTGACGCTAATAGTTATCTACTAGGGTTAATTATTGGTATGGTTAGCGGACTAACACTTGGTATTGTTATATATTTAGGTTTTATAAAATTAGCAAACCAACAATATATATTTCGTATATCTTCAATTTTACTAATGCTTATTGCCAGTGGCTTTGCAGCAGAAGCGGCTGGTATATTAACCTCTTCAGGAATTATTACTATTCTGCCCGACCAGCTTTGGGATAGCTCATGGCTAGTTTCTGATAACAGCATTTATGGTAAATTTCTAAATATGATTACTGGATATATTGCTAAGCCTAATGGCTTACAAGTCATTTTTTATATTTGTACTCTAGGATTAATTAATATCTTTATACAAATGAAAATCAGATGCACAAAAAACTAGTAACAGAGAAATAAACCTAATTTATGCTTAATTTTTTATCAGAAGTTGCTCCTCTTATAGCGTTTTTTATTGGCTATTTTTATGGTGGTAGCATGCAAAGTGCAACGTTATATATACTTATTACTTCAATTATTTGCGTTAGTTTGTGCTATTTTATAGAAGGTAAAGTTTCAAGATCATTATTAATATCTTCTGGAGTGTTATTAGTCTCAGCTAGTATAGTTTTGATCAGTGGGAACTCTATGTATATCAAGATCAAACCAACTATTCTATATTTAATTTTTGGTGGGGCATTTTTTATCAGTGCAGTAAGAAATAAGGCATTTATGAAATATATGTTTAATCATTTTATTCAACTTGAAGATAAAAATTGGAATATTTTAAGCTATAGAACCTCAGCTTTCCTCCTATTCATGGCAGTATTAAATGAAATAATATGGCGTAATTTTGCAGAATCTACATGGGTTATATTTAAAATATTTGGAGCAATACCTATGATGTTCATTTTCCTATTGCTACAAATACCTTTTATCTTAAAGAACAAACTGCCAGATTCAACAGATGACACGTGAGTGTTTACGAAAAAAAACCGTGAACGCTCACAATATATTTACTACTAAAGATTATAATTTTCCTACTATTTCAAACCATATCCGATAGAATCTCAGTACAACATCCCTTTATTTTTCGTTTCAATTATTCAAATCATTTTACCACATATATCTATAAATATTAAGATAGTTTAAAATATTTATAAATTTTTATCTCGAAACTATTAGTACAACCATAAAAATCATTATACTTCTTAGGTTCTGCATGCAGAACCTAATTAAAATCAATATAATGGTAATAAATTTATGGTAAATAAAGTAAATATATCTTCTAATGTTATTAAGTTCCCATCCCCATTTGAACGCCTTAAATCATACACTAATTCACCTGATGTCATGTTACGTAAAGCTATTATTACTCAGGCAATTATTGATGCAACCAATATATCAGAACTCCGTGCTGCAAAAAAGCTAGAACAAGAAGCAAAATCATGGATTTTTGGTGACGGCGAATCTTTTAAGACAACTTGTATGGAAGGTGATATTGAACCATCTTTTGTGGTAAGAGTAACCAAGGAAATTATAAGACTACATAGGAGTAAATCTAGTTTTAGGAAGCAATCACAACAAAATTCAGTAGATAGTAAAAATAAAAAACCATCATTTAAAACAAAACAATAGACATATTTTTTATCTATAAAATACTATAACAAATATGTTATAATTTAGGTAAAATTACGACTATGATCTCGCCTTTTAGTTGAATATCAACTAGCACAAATAGCTTAAAGTAAGTTCTAGGGCTTATATTTTAGCTAAAGCAATTATCAAGCCATTATAAAAATTCAAAATAATGGCTTGAAATTCATATGATTATACAGTAGTTGTATAGATAGTTGGGTATATACTCTTCTGCTTTGAAGAATTGTTTCTTGAAAATATCAGGGACTCGCATACTCACGTACCTCATGTACGCTGCGTGTACTCACCCCTCATTTTCAAGTCCAATTCTCCAAATCATTTGAGTATACTACGAGACTGCCTACGATAACTAATTAATTATATTTTAGCTTAACTCGACTAAATTAAAAGGGGATTTTATGCAAATATCAGTATCAGGTCAACATATTTCTATTGGCAATTCTTTGCAAGACTATGTAAAAAGTCGTACTACGCAAGTAGCAGAAAAGTATTTTTCTACTATAGTGAGTGCAAACGTGCATTTCTCTAAACAAGGATTCCAACTGGTTTGTGACATTGTAATGAATGATGGCACAGGCAGGCATATTGTATTGAAAGGTAATGCTGCTTCAGATGACATATATTCAGCATTTGACACCGCTCTTTCTC